>WSYH01001209.1:0-134837 GCA_036426205.1 Ascaphus truei | reverse complement strand
TATATCATAGATACCTCATACCTCGGTGGACATTAGTCCCTATATAAGCTACGGTCAGACATATACCTGCTTACCCCTTGTTTCCACCGTCTCTCCCACCTGAGGATTTTATATCCTGTGTGTTGTATCCATATGTTGTTTTGTCAAGAATAGTTTTAATAAAATGTTGTTATTTTTTTGGTTTTAATTTGCATTTGAGTCTGCTGTTATAGGGTTACTGGACCCTTCCTTTGGTCCTATTACATTTATATTATCCATTTGCAACAGTGTCTGATATGGATACTGTAACTTATGAGTGCAGTTTATAGGGCTTTTAGTGACCGAATTTTTAAATCCGAATCTTTAGACATCAGGCATAGAAATATCACAGGTTGCAGAGAAATCACAACATAAGCAATAAAGCAATGAGAGTTATCTTGATTTGAAATGTAACCCTGTAAAGAAGCAGTGGTCCAACCAGGGTAAGCAAAGAAAAAACAAGCCTTGTCCAGGGAATGAAAGACATAGTCTAAAATGGTGATAACAGGTACTGCAACAACAAAAACCCTCAAAGAAAGGTACACTGCTCTCTGCCGCAAAAAATGACTTCAGGGTCCCAAATGCACTCTTGAAAACTTTAACAAAGAGTACTTATCTTACCCCCACGCAAGTGGAAGGGGTCTGCTGAAGCAGGCTGGAAAGGATCTGTTCCAGCGAGGTCCAGAAGTGACCTTTGCTTTCTGTCACGAGGGAGACTCCCGGAGCGGGTAGGACCTCGGTGGCCGGAACAGCGGGAGCAGGCAAAGATTGTTGAGGTCACGGGCTGAGGTCGGTGGCAGGCGGCAAGCAGGATTGCCGTGGGCAACACGAAGAGGTTCGGCAACAGGAAGGCAGGAGCAGAACAGGGGAGCAGGAACTAAGACTTGCTAGCAGGAAACAGACTGGGGCAATCTAGTTAAATAGCAAGGGCCTTTAATATGAACAGGACTGGTACAGGAACAAATACAGGAACAAGCTGCGGCAGAAGCATAGGCATGGAGTCTGACACAAAGCAAAGGCAAAACCCAAACAGGAAGCAGGAACTATAAGGACAGAGAACAGGAGCCACAAGATGAGACAGACAGACAAACCCCAGAGCAGACAGAAAGCAGCAGCACACCCGGTGGACAAGGAAAGGAACTATGGCTAGGAGCAGGATGTCTAGGAGACCCTGACACACATATATACACACACACACACACACACACACAAATCTCACCCCGCACTACATCCACCAGCAGCAGGGGGGGGGTGTGTGAGGGTAAATGTATTAAATATTAAATTCCCTGTGCGAAGCTGTGCACAAAAGCTAGTGTATATATATACTCATCCTTGAGAGTCACGGTTCATGACGAAACGCGTTGGACGTGTGACATCAGCACGCGGTGACACGCAGGCGACAGGCGGGGCTTGGCCAGGATCGAGGTTTGGTGCGCAGCCATCAGGAAGCACTGTGTTATCATAATAAAAAACAATAGGTAGCGCTAATAAAAATAGAAATAATATAAATTGGCCACGTGTAGCCGCCTAGATACGTCTCTGACCCCTGGTAAGACAAGAGTATGTCACTGAAATAGTATCAATGGCGCTAAACACAATTTGCAATCAATAAACGTATAAATATACAAGTACAATAAACATAAAAATATAAATATACAACCGGATGGGATTGATGGGTGATCTCGGCCAGCGTTGATCAAACATGGAATAAGAAAAAGAAATACATAGTGTAATAAAACATGTGTAAGACAAATACACAGCTTGCAGATGGATTTCCAGAATTCGCCGCGTGCTGATGGTGTAGAAATGGAGAACGCATCCCTCCACGCGGTAACAGGGGCAGGAGATCACTGTCTTGATGTTAAGCAGTCCGGGCATGTGCAAGCTGTGCCGTTCAGAGAACCAGCCACTGTGAGAGGGGATACTCTCTCTAAAAATATCCACTGCGGTTTTACATTCTGGCTTCGGTAAGCGGGCAATTCGGACGGATATCGATTGGGTCCTTTAATTGTGCTTAATTGTTGTGTATGTTTTTACAATATATTAAATTCATCATTTTTAGTCCACTGTGTGTTTCAGCTACACTATTATTTTTTGTCAGTTTTTGTCTGTTTGTTTGTTGGTTTTTTGTGTATTTGTCTTACACATGTTTTATCAGTATTACACTATGTATTTCTTTTTCTTATTCCATGTTTGATCAACGCTGGCCGAGATCACCTATCAATCCCATCCGGTTGTATATTTATATTTTTATGTTTATTGTACTTGTATATTTATACGTTTATTGATTGCAAATTGTGTTTAGCGCCATTGATACTATTTCAGTGACATACTGTGTTATCACAGCTACCTCTGTTTTCTGTTCCTCGTGGTGCCATTGTTGCGATTCACACCGGTCTGCAGCAGCTTTTCATATCAATTGCTGCTGCTGAGAGCCCAGCGAGGATACAGCTAATTACAACAAACGGACGTTGCAGTGTGCACTCCACAGCTGGTGGGAGCAGCGTTGGTGTAACTGTCACTACCCCACTAAGAGGTACTCTGTGGACTGTGAGATTTCTTATATTGACATTCCATCTCATTGATATTTGACATCATCATCAACTGTTCCTGGCCTCCTGTCTGTCTGTTCTATCTGCGCTCACCTGCTGCTGTACAGATTGTCTCAATTGAAAGTGTTTTTTTACATATGTGAGTACAGGTCCTGGTGACCACTCCATGTTTGAATAAAGATTTCCTCTATTTTTACAGTATTATGCTATGGAGCTGGCGCTTCTCTTCTTTGTTTTTTTTTGTAGGTATCTGTGATTTGGCGAGATCACGAAAGAAGCTTTGCCTTCCCATACAGACTGGTTCCTGATCTGGACTTTTTCATCTCTTATACTTCACGTGTTTGGTTTTATTTTATTTGTTATATAGGTTATTTTGGTGTTGCACATTCACTTTCAACACATTTAATATTTATCATTATTAATTATTCACGCATATTGTTTTTATTAACATCTCTGTATTATTCACACATTTTAGCGCTACTCTTTGTTTGTGTTAGTATATATATATATATATACATATACCTAAACACTCACACACACACACACACACACATATACATACAATTAAAGCACTTTAAACACGGACTAGATCTGAAATCTCACGTATTGTCCATTAATATGTAATACAACCTGTTAAGAATGAATATTTTTAGTGCCGGTAATCAGGCGGAACCAGCATGTCACCGGACGTCTGGTCATGTGATCGCTTCAGCAGCAGCAATGGACCGCCACTGACCCCCGGTTGATGGAAACATAGGTGGAAGAGGCTCTATCGACCTCGGAGCCGACACCCCAATTATTTCCTAGAAAATAAGCATTTGTGCCAGGATGAGCCTAATAGACGATAGGGTCCTCTGGCGGGCCAGGTCTCGCGTCTTACCGAGGAAGTCACTAGGTAAGGGAAATGGTTAACCCTTCTCCATGACTGCTACCATAAAGCTGCACTGCATTTTAATATAAATACACAGGCAAACAAAATGTAGGGTTGAGCGTGTGCTTTTATTCAAATGAAAGAGCAATTATGGTTGTTTGACTGACATTGGATGTAAATCAGATTACCTAAATCAGTTGGGATTGCTTCCTCCAATACATGGGGACGGTCCCATTCAGATCACAGCTACTGTCCTTCATATGGATGTTCCCGAAACAGATACAGATTAGTTTCAAGTATTGATTTGAGTAATTGTAATATTAGCATTAGTATTCAGGCTCTGCAATAAAATAGTTTTGACAAATGTTTTGCGTCTGGACTGTATTAGTTGCTCTATTACACTCTAGGTATCTGTTCCTGAGAGTCACCATACTATAGGTTGGTTAGTCTTCTTTTCCTCATGCAATTTTACTCAAAATCAACTGACTATATAAAACAATAAGTCCAAGTTTAGTCTTAAGAATTGCAAAGGGTTGAGGGAAACTCAATGGTCCTAATTCGTTCCCAGAATCCTTTGCATGTCTCGTTTCTCGTCCATTCCCAAGTGAAGGCAGTGACAAATCAAACTGGAACCAACGCATCATATTCTATCTGCCATGTAGTTCTATTCCAGGTAGCAAGGCTTTCAGATGAACATTCTTCTATGTAAAGAAATCCAAGAGTTTAGGCGGTCCCTACAAGAATGTAGAGGGATCCAATTTACAACTCTACAAAAACAGTAGGGTGGACTGCATTATAAAGCTGCTGACTGATAAATAGGACCAAAATGCACATATGGCAGCGATGTGACACATTTAATAGGGAAATGGGTTATGTTAGGGTTTCTCAAACTATACCATACCGCAGACCACTTTAGTGTTAATAATTGTTGGGATGAACACCATCCACATATTTATATATGTATAACATATATTTCACAAACACTGGACCTGTACAATGGCGATAGCCAGTGGTCCAGGAGAGCCATAGTCACGTGTAATGGATGTATGTCTAAAAACCCATTTGAAATCATTGTTGAATGTTTCAAAACATTACTCTGATGTATGTTTAAATGTAGATGTAACCAATTAAGAGATGTCACTGCCATTAGCCCACAGTGGCCTCATACGGGACTGCATAATTAATGAGGCATCTGCTGAATGAAACAAGCAACAGGCCAAAGAAAACAGAAAGTCACTGTTTCTAGACAGAACTACATATATAAAATGTTACAACTAGAAGCAAAAGGACAATAAAGAAAAAACAGGCAATACGTATGAATACATTGTTTACAATTCACAGAATAAGTCCGTACATTTCATCATTCCCCCGCAAACTAAAACATTGTAGGGAGCTTTGCATCGAGTACACAAGATGCTGCAATCCGTGTTGGAGAAAATGAAAGAAAATTGCTAATCGTATTTCTTAAATCCCATGGCGTACTCTTTGATACAAGAGAAAAATGTAATTTCACCTCAGACGTGGTTGATTTATTAAACTCAGAGGGAAAAAAAAAAAAAAAGAAGAAAACAATGGTGAATATTGACATCCATTATAATACTGGGCCAAGCAACTCCTTCCCCTTAGGTGCTACTGCAATTACGTTAAAGCTCCAGTAAGGGGATTTGTGGCTCAATATGGCATTGAAATATATATCCCTTACTTAAAACAAGGCGTCCCCTGGAGCTGAACCGCAGCACTCAAAGCCACGGGGAACCCCCAGGACCGGAGACATTTCATCTTGAAATTCTCTTGCAGTAACTCTTGTCTGGGCCACGAGTAATATCAGCCTCACTCTCGTGGCCAATACAAAACAGTCAAGAAAGCTTAACGGCCCCCCACTGGTCTTGGGTCAAATCAATAGTCTGTTCATTATACAAATATATACGAGCAACGTCTCTGTCCTACACCCGTGACAGGATACAGGTGTTTTTGTAAGTGCTCCCTGCATGATTTCCTTCTCCAATAGAAAGCAGTGACATCATTGTGAGGACATGGCAGCAGGGTCAACAAATCAGAAGCTGCAATCTGTTTTGTTTTTTTCTCCTGCAAATACTGGCAAAACAAAAACAAAATACCTCAGCAAACAGGAGGTTTGTCCCGAGCTTCGAGTGCCAAATCCATTGTCCATATAATCCTGCTTCAAGCTTCAATACCTTTTATTGGAACCTAGTGATCAGTGTTACTTTGCCCGGCTAAAGCAGTGGTAACGTGACGGCGGTTTCCCCGGTATCTGGGAATTAATACTACAGTGAGTGTGATACAGAAGCATGGAACCTCCCTGCTGGCAGCTATGGGTTTTACCTTCCCTGGTGCTGCGCCATTTTGATTTTTAATGTACGTCTAGCTACATCTATATATAACATCTGTATATATTACTCTTGGGTTGAATTGGGGGGGCGAGTCAATCTATATACACGAAAGTGGGCATTTCTGAACAAAAAAAACCTACTGACGTCAATAAGAATTGTCAGCGGGAATCGGCTGGAACGGGAGCTTCGGGGTATACAGAATTAGCTCCTTGGTTTGAAAACCTGTAATCAAGGTTTGATCCTGTCCAGAATACATTTTGAGCTAAACACAGCATATGAATGTGTGGTGCTGATGCACAAGATAAAATAAAGAAGCTTAAGTACTCGAAAGAGGCTTCGCACAAAGCTCCATGTGTACAGGTAGTCACTTTACAACAAATGGCATATCCAACGCTTTACAATGCAACTCTAAGGGCTGTTTTTCGACGCCGGAATGTGTTATCCAACGCTCACCGCCACTGATTAACATGGGACTCACTTTACAATGGTTTTACTATGCAACGCTACTTCCAGAATGGATTCTGTTGGATAACCGAGGACTATAACACATATAACCACCCAAGATTTTTATTTTAAGGTACAATCGCTCCCCTGGTTTTTCCTGTTCATACTGTTTCCTGGACCCTGAAACAGTCCATCTAAGGGTTTGAGTGAATTATTGTATCCATATTTGCATTTGTTTTATTTTTATTTAATATCACATTGCATTTTTGTATATCACATTTATACACTTTATTTATTTATAGTATTAGAGCGCCATCTACTGTTTGTTTGCTATATTATTCTGTGTTTTTTAGATATGCAGCACTACTTAAATTATATTGTCACTATGGAAGAGATTGAGATAGATAATATTTCTTCCACTATTTTTTCACGGAGGCACACTAAAGGGGTGGACTTCAATAGCCTTCTAAAATTAGATCTCGACAATGTACCTATTGTTGGAGAGGCTAATATTCTGGAAGCAGAATTTGAGAAATTAGAAAAATTACTTATTAAGGATATCAAAAAATTTTGGGACTTTACTTTCTTAGAGCAATATGTTCTGAGCAATAGAGTCCCGAGAGGTCTAAGACTTAACAAAGATCCGTCTATAGACCTGGAGGATGAGATTTTCCTTGACAAATGGTACAACCTCTTAGAAAAATGTTCAATGGATTTAATGCATTTAATCATAGAACAACAAAAAAATCATGTGTTACAAATTGACATTGAGGTAAAAGAGGTTGAAGAGAGGATCGGCAGTTTGGATCAAACTACTCTTTTTAAGGAGAAAGATTCCAAATTGCAAATCAAATTAGATAAAATTTGGAAAGAGACGATCACAAAAAAAGTAAAAAAATACTTACGAGATGAGGAGGACTACAAAAATGGTCCCCCTAGAAAACCTGAACCTATTGTAAAAATAGATAATGATAATAAAAAACCCCCTATAAAAACACCAGTTAAAAAAGTTTTACCTCAATTTGAAAAACCAAAAGGTAAAGGGAAAACACCTAGAAAATATCTCCCCAAAAAATCTAGGAAAAGCCCTGAAAGGGAAAACTGGAGGGGGGGGGGGAAGAGAGAGAGCGAGCAATGGGGGGGGAGAGAGCGAGCAATGGGGGGAGAAAGAGAGTGAGCAATGGGGGGGAGAGAGAGCGAGCAATGGGGGGGGGGAAGGGGGGGGAGAGGAGGGAAGGGGGGGGTGGAGGGAAGGGGGTAGAGAGAAAATGGAGATACAGACACACACACACAGAGACACACATACAGACACAGAGACAGCCCCTATACAGCCAATTACACGCCCCTCCCATAATAGCCACACCCCCTCCTGTAATAGCCACGCCCCCTGCTCTAAAAAACCTTGCAGGACACAGATTTAATGCTTGGAGAGCTGTTGACGTCACCGCTCTCAAGCATGAGCGAGCTCAGCGGCAGCGGGGCCGCAGCCTTATAGGCATAAGCTTATAGGGGTCCATATTAACATGGATAAGAAGCAATGATGGCTCATTTGCATGTCACTACTCAGAATCCCTGGCTGCAGTGGTAGCATTGTGTGCTAAGATAATGGGGAAAGGCAGGGTTGCAGACTTGTATGAGTGGGGTTTTTATATGCTGTAAGAGATCAAAGAAATACCAAATTCTAATAAAAAATAACTTTGCTAAATCATCCCAAGTCCTGGTCGGACGTCCTGGTCTGTGAGCCGCCATGTTCGGTGTTCTGCATCTCTCTGCTATCCAGCTGTCCACTCATTGACTTTGCCTGTGAGTTACACAGTAGGAGGGGGTTCTAATATATCTTTTTAATTTAAAGCAGCAGTACCGCCTGCTATTCTTTCTTACTTTTTAGCCCACCTAAACACTGTAACCCTGGAGCTCATCCGTGGTTCCCTGAAGTCCTTATTCCCGAGTGACGAACCGGCTGTTGTGGTTGGCGGGGGGGGGGGGGGGGGACAGGGCGCTGGCGCCCAGCAGGAAAGGCACAGATTTCTACTGGTGTCCCCAGCAAACATATTTGTAGTTTGACAGCCGTAGTTGTGTTTTGTTGCGTCAAAACTGATGCAAAATAAAATCCCCCAAAACACGACAAATATCTCAAGCACCGGGGGATCAGCCCTGAAAAGCCTCAGGATTCAGATAAGCCTTAAAAGGTAAAAAATATATATTTGTAGCAGGATTACTGCTTTACGATGGCATTTCTTTAGCAGATATCTCCCCAGTGGACACTGTATGTATGCTGCTAGATCATGAAATAACACTGTATCTTTCTGTCCTTTATGGAGAGCTGAAAGTGATGTAAAATAACATTGATGTCTGTTACCTGGAACTTCTTGTAACTTAAACCCCATCACCAAAAGAAACATCATGGCATGGTCTGTTCTAAACATGGGATTGCACCTTTCAATTCTTTCTGTAGTCCATGCACCTATGTAATAGGACTTAGGTCAACTCCAATTCATCCTTCACATCTAATGTAATGATATGGTCTTTTTCAATGTGTGTTCTCCGGTGCTGAACAAGAGCGGAGCGCTGTATAAATCTCTTATCACACTCAACACAGATGTAAGGCCTCTCTCCCGTGTGGATTCTCTGGTGTGTAACAAGATTTGAGCTGCTGCTAAAGCTTTTCCCACAATCTTTGCAGGTGTAGGGTTTCTCCCTAGTGTGAACCCGCTGGTGTGTGACCAGGTTCGAGCTGTTGCTGAAGCTTTTCTCACAATCTTTGCAAGCGTAGGGTTTCTCCCGTGTGTGGACTCGGATGTGCGCGCGGAGCTGAGAGCTGCAAGTAAACCTCTTCCAGCAAACGCTGCAATGCCACGATTTTTCGCCCTTGTGAACTTTCAGATGTTTCACAAGATTGGATCGGTCGCTGTATTTCTTCCCGCATTCGCCACAGGTAAACGGCTTTTCACACGTATGGATTCTCTGGTGTGTAACCAGATGCGAGTTCTGACCAAAGCTTTTTCCACACTCTGCGCACATGTACGGTTTCACTTCTGCATGGACTCTGAAGTGTCGAAATAGACCCGAGCTATGTGCAAAGCCTTTTCCACATTCAGAGCATGTATACGGCTTCTCTGTACCATAATTAACAGTGTACATCGCTTCCATTTTCTCGCAAACCGTAATCTCTTCGTATTCAACTTCACACGTTTCTTTGGGTTTCTCTTCATCTTCCACATGAGGGGTAGGCAGATTGACGCTTTCCAACGAACTAGATTCCTCAGGCGAATTATTTATTGTTTCGCAGTCTTCCGTAGCTGGCGGTTCGGGTGGGGACCATCTCTTTTCTTCCTGAGAACGGTCATCTTCCATTGTCGATGTTGAGTGGGGGACTGGAGAAGGTGTGGTATCTTTCTGGAACACTCATTCATCCATCTGGTGGAAATAAGCAAAGGTGTATATTAGTTAATACGCAGAATTGACTAGATTATTTTAATTTTAAAATCAGGTCTAGAGTCGTATTTGCGGTAGACCGTAGAGACCTGGGAGGTTTCGATCACTCTATATGCACCCTTAAATCTCTCTCTGTCCCAGTCTCTTCCCCCCCCAACATTGTATACATTAAATTAGGTATGCTTTAGTTCCTCTGTCAGTGTGTGACACAATTCTAACCGGCATTGGTAGCGAGAGCTGCGCCTGCAGAGGGAACACAGGGTGGACGTGCACTCCCGGCGCGGGTCCAGCATCAAACGCTGATGCGCACCTGCACTCCTCCACGCTGCTTTTGCGTCTGTACCAACGGAGCTACGGTAATATTCGACGAGAGCCTACCTTATCCTTTAAGCCCGTTTCATCTTTTATCCCGTGAGTGGCCGTAATTCACGTGTCATCTGGTACGTTTATTAAATTACCCAACTATATTAAGCTATGGGAGTCACGCTGTCTTGTTTTGTAGTGTTCGAGGAAGAGGGTTGTTCCTGAGGACCGGCTGACGGCATCATCCTGTAGTGGTTCATTTACTTCTGCATTTTTTGCTATTGGATCTTTCCCTGTGTCAGCTGTTTGTTTCTCCCCTCTTCGGTTTCCCTCTTTCTTGTTTGAGTTTGTCCTTGTTGTTTGTTATCACCACTTTAGTATATTCCACAGACACATTGCAGCAATTATATGAATAGCCTTTTTGTTCCTCTCTAGGAGCACTGAACTTATACCACTTGAGTATACTATACGGGCGCAGCAATTTCCTTTTTTTAAAAGCTGTATATTAGTTAATACGCAGAATTGACTGGATTCTTTTCATTTTAAAATCAGGTCTAGAGTCGTATTTGCGGTAGACCGTAGAGACCTGGGAGGTTTCAATCGTTTATATGCACCTATAGATCTCTCTCTCTCTCTGTCCCCGTCTCTCCCCCCAACATTGTATACATTAAATTAGGTATGCTTTAGTTCCTCTGTCAATGTGTGACACAGGAGCTTACAAGCAAGTGGACACCTAGCGAGGCCCCGTAACACTTGCAGTTTATTACACGCGAAAATCACTGTGCCAGTAAAATATTTATATTTCTGGATTACATTTGTGTGTGTATAAGATGGGTCTAGTGGTTCTTATCTGCCGTCAATTTCTATCTTCCATGAAAACATACAAATTACAGTCTAGCTCAACCCATTCACGGTCAGGCTGGGTGTTGCTGGAACCTCTGGCAGCTAAGGGGTGATCTGCCTTTAAAGCTGCAGTTCAGACAATATCCTGCATGTGTTTTTTTTTAATAAATCAGTTCTGTAGTAAGAAAAAATACTTTTAGCATTTGCTGTTTTAAAAAAACAACAACTTTGAAAGACCAATTTTCTTGTATTCTATTTTAACAAGCATGCTTGTTCCTATAGCAACGATTTACATTCCCCATATTTAAAGATGTCGCCAAACTTTGCCGATCAATAGACGGAGAAAGAATTGACCGGCAGCTATGCAGTTCTTTAGGTAATTAGAAATTGCCCACATGAAACTATTGAAGTAAAAAAATAAATAAAAAAAAAAAAGACTGAACTGCAGCTTTAAGGGAGCAACTCCTTCTAGGATCAAAGTGTGTTAAGGGCAGTGACATATTTAAGGGGTTACAGCTGTGTGATTCATTTATTTTCTACCAAATCTGAGACGTTTGCTTTCCTCCGGTTGCTCCCTTTAGACATCATGAGTGAAAACTATTTCCCATAACAAAAGTAAGGGTAACAACGATACCAATTAATGGCTAACTGATGTTAGAGGAGAGCAAGCGTGCCTTTGGAAATAATAAATGGTTTAAACTCTCTGGCTTAAAGATTGGAGCAGGGGGTCTCCGGAGCTGAGCTCTGTTAATTTCAGCTCCTGGGACCCACTGCTTCCAGCGATACAGACTTCCATAGGGTAAGTCCGTGACAGCTCTGCTCGTGGCCAGCTCTCCTGCCCTGCGGGCCAATAGGAAGCCGTGACGTCATCAGGTGCGGCTTCCGATTGGCCTATGTAATGCGGGAGCTTTAAAAACTTTGCCAAGATCCCGACACACACCTAGGAGGCAACTATCCCCAGAGCTAAAATGAATGAGGTTCACCTTCTGGAGACCCCCCTGCTTCAAATCTATGTTAAACATTTAAAAAAAAAAAAAAAAAAAGCGCTTGAATGGCTCCTTCCAGACGGCGTCTTGAATACGGATTACCTGTATTAACGTTCATCGAGTTGTCCTGGGAGCCAGAACAGGAACAAAGACCAGCAGGTCCGGGTAAGCAGTTCCGCCAAAGCTACAGGACAGAGAAAGAGCACGGGAAGTTAGTGAAGGAATACACAGCTTCACCTTCATAGGACTTATTCTAGACACTGAAGCAACATACTACCAGGGGCGGCCAACTGCAGTCCAAGGGCCACCCACAGGTCAGGTTTTAAGGATATCCTTGCTTCAGCACAGGTGGCTCATTGACTGAGCCACCTGCGCTGAAGCCTGGATATCCCTAATACTTGACATTCTTTGCATCATGAACTTGTGAGCTCTACTTTGTATCTCTGTCTTAGAGGAGACCTGTACTCTCAAGAAATGTGTATTCTATAGATGCAATGAAGTCTCTTTCCTGTGCTGGAGGGGTTGTAGTCCAACTCAATTGAATGGAGCTCAACTCTGCTCCAGCACTGGGGAAGCTGCTTTTATGGCATATTGCATGGGGGGGGAGGGGGGAGACAAAAAGAGGAATTATAGTGTATTACACAGATTTATTCAGGTTTCATTAACCATGTGGGCAGGGTGAGAAATTTCTGCCGACCAATTAAATGGGGGGTAGGGTTGGCCAAAAACATTAATTAATGTAGGCTATACAGGAGGCAATACATGGAATTATAATACAGTATGTGCTACGCACATAAATTCAGACAAATGGCAAATGACATCCCTGCCATGGAGATCTTACAATCCAGGCTTCATCACATTTAAAGCATGGACATCAGAGATAAGGGTAAAGAGGCCATTAAGACGAACAGAGAAACACAAGGCAAAGTGTCCTCCTTGGCATACAGGGTGAAAGAAGGCGTCGAGATCCGTTTACATTGGCAGTGTCACGGGAGACCAGGCAATTTACACATTTTTAACCAGGATCATTCACTGAGCAAAACAAGGTAATGAAATAAATTTAAGTTTATTCGCACAAATTCGCTTACACACAATGGGACAAAAAATACAGCTGAAAAGACACACTTGCTTTGGGACGGGGGTAAAAAAAAAAAAAAAAAAAAACTAGACTTTCCTAGGTGCAGGGAACTCTAAATACGAGTTTTGCCCTGATCGGGACCTAGCCTGGAATCTCCTGGTACTTGAATCGGCATGAAGTTCCACACGCCACCGCTCCCTACTCTTCTGAGAACTTGGACTTTTTTGACCGCTAGTTATCCCAAATCTCATGGAACTCAAAAACTGCCTCAAATCCAAGCCACGCCCACTACGTTCGATTTTGAGAACTTGGCCACTAAAATCGGGACTTAGAATCAGGCAGGCAGGCATTCCTAGCTTCAAATCGTAGCTGGTTGCTCTGCTATTCGCGCAAGAGCAACTTTGAAAAGCCAACCCGCGCTCTTACAACTGGGAATCTCAATTCACATTGGTTCAGACATTCTTTATAGTATTTCATTCATGAAACTCAACAGCCAATCATGTGGGAACTTTCCCAGCAGCCAATCAGAGCCAAGCCGGTATGAAAAGCCGGGTCAGTGGGAAATATGAAATTGCCAAGGGACATGCGCCTGTTTGCCACCTCTGTCCCTGGCTATCTCATTGCCACCCGCTGGGTCAGGCGCCACTAGGTCTGGCAGAGCAAATGGCAGCCCGGACGACTGCCATTGTTCCCCGGACCTGGGTACTTGAGCCCTTCCCTGCCACCCAATTGCTTTTCACACCTCTGGCTGCTTTGAACTCGGATGTCCAGCAGAGTTACTGACGTCTATGGGTTAGCCCTGGCAGCTGGCCTGGACATCGGTTCTGAAAGTCCCCAGCACATTATTTTACAATACAGTACAGCACAGTAATAAAGTATGGTTTGCAATACACTCCTAAGTCCCTGGGTATGGGGAATATAATAAGAAAGATACACTTTTATGCCTATAAGCCTTATTCCCCGTACACTATCTTTTGGGACTTAGTCGGGACTCCGAGGGTCTCCTCACAACCTTACATATGGTTGGGGCACCCACAAACCCAATATAGATTCTGGGCTACCTGGGCACTAACTGGGGTATCCCCCTTAACCTAGGGATCCCCATAGCTACAGGGACACTTATTAATCCATGTGCCCCATTCACCTTTCTGTGCTGTGCTGAAGCAGGGTGCCCTAGTGGTGAGTCACGCATGCGTTTTCAAGGGGAGATATTGCCGGAACAATGTGCCTACATGTATCCGAGAATCAGGCATGATTCCCGGGTACATTCATAGGGGAACCGACAACTCTGGACCCCAACTACCTAGGCACATTCTGACAACAATTCCTCCGCAAGATCCCCCCCTTGAAACTCATCCCCTAGCAATCCCTGCTTGTTGCCATGCCCGGAAAGGTAAAAAAACACAGAAAATACTTTTTATTACAGGTTACACATTGTACCTTTCAATGTTACTGGGTTCAAAAGCTAACTCTTGAACCCTTATACACGGATCAGGGGTAACCAAAAAACGGGCTTAACCTTTATTTGAAGAAGTTCGTGTGTCACAAACTGTATGTCAATACCAGTCCCTAAAATGTCAATGACATCCGAAGCGGACAGATATTAATATCACGATAATATAAAATGTTTATTAAAGACTGTGACGGGAGGGGGTAACCAGACTATACAATAAAGGTTTAAGCCCATCTGGTTACCCCTGAAACCGTGGGGTCCCTGGCAGCTACCTTGCACCATAAGCCAGGGACTATCATGTAAAAAATAAAGCGACCCCTGTTTTTCCTGTTTACATGGTCCCTTTGCCCTAGAAACTTGTGTGTAAGTTTTATGTGGGGTATTTGGGTCGAAATGCAATTATTTTGTTTGCAGGAGTTCGGGGGCCAAAGATACCGGTAGATCCCGAATTCTCCCTGACGTGCAGGCACTATATGCCAGTACGCGAGTGGAATTACACTAGGGCTGCCCAGTGTCCCCCAGACTCCTGGTTTTCGAGTCCCGATATCCAAGATCCATCTCCCGCACAGATATTGGTCTCCCCAAGAGTTATTGTGTAATAAAACATATTTTAATATGAGTTGTGCATTTACTATAAATGTCTATTCAGCCAGCCCGGGCATATACAAAAGTGCCGGGATGTCTGGATAGACATCGTAGTTCAAAGAGGAGACAGGATGTTGAGAGGTGTCGGGGTGCTAAATGGCCAAGCCAGGGCGGAGTACTGAGTCCGGAGAATAGAGACCCTCTGCGGGGAGGACCTTCTGGTCTGTCAGACTCAGTGGAGCCTGCCCAGTAGATGGCAATGAGTTGACTGGGGGAAGCGGCAGAATGTCGGCGTGTTTCCCATTGGTCAATTCGTATGTCCCGCCCATGGGGCATCCCGAGCCGTCTTGGCACGCTACCTCCTCTAATGTCAGCCAAAGGACGAGCCCCTATTCCTGTTGGCTGGTGGGGAGGAATTCCCACACTGTGATTGGTTGCTCCTTCTTCCATGCTAAACATAGAACAGAGGAAGGTATGTAAGGAGAAGCCCCAGTCAGAGAACCAGACCATCTTGTGGCTTGAGTCGATGACGCGAGGACGGGCTTTTCAAAGTTGCTCTGTTGCAAATAGCAGAGGAACCAGCTTGGTTTTGAAGCTAGGAAAGTCTTCCCCTGCAGAGACTAAGTCAGACGCGAGGACCAAGTTCTCATTTTAGAATGTAGCGGTCACAGCTAGGAACTGTAGCCGAAAAGAGGACCAGGAAGCCCGGGTGTAGATCCCGGTCAGGGTAAGCCCTCCGAAGCGGGCACCCTGCACCTATTTTAGCCCAGATTTCACCCCCAGCAAGTGTGTATATTCTCTGTATCTCTGTATTTCACTGTGTGTACGCGGGTTTACCCAAATAAACCTAATTTTATTCCACTACTGTGTTTTGCCTAGTGATGGATCCCGGTATTCATTTGTTAAAGGTCCTGGTCTCCCGTGACAACGACTTATCGTCATTTTTTATTATTCTGATATTACGATCATATGGGTACATTGCCCAAATCTAGTACAGGCACTCCCCGGTATAAGGACACTCACTTTAAGTACACTCGCAAGTAAGGACATATTTTCAATAGCACCATACCCGTGTCCGTACGCTCGGTTCACGATTACGGACACTTATTCTGCCCTACAGATCGCCGTAGTAGTGACGTGCTGATTCCCCTCTCCCAATAGGCAAACGGCAGCTCGCGCATGCGCCCGTCAGCTCGTCCTGAACAGCAATACCGGCTCCCTACCTGTACTGAAGCATCGATAAGTGGAAAACAAAGTAGTGCTTCACCGTAAGTACATTTTCGCTTTACATACATGCTCTGGAGCCATTATGTATGTTAATGCAGGGTATGCATTAATGCCAATGCCAATTCTTGGAGTCAGGAAGTTTTTTGTTTGCCTTCCTCTGGATCAATAAGTAAGTATAGATATAGGATAAAGTATCTGTTGTCTAAATTTAGCATAGGTTGAACTTGATGGACCTACGTTTTTTTCCAACCTCATCTACTATGTAACTACTGTATGCCTGTATATACTTGAGGAAAGACCAAATAATTCCCCATAATGACATACATTTTCTTTCTATCGATATATTT
The DNA here is from genome assembly GCA_036426205.1 of Ascaphus truei. NCBI lineage: Eukaryota > Metazoa > Chordata > Amphibia > Anura > Ascaphidae > Ascaphus > Ascaphus truei. Next base: position 118,344 of record WSYH01001209.1, on the reverse strand, counting down.
CTGTTCAATAGCAGGCACCAAAAAAAACTACACATTGCACAAAAAGACGTTTTTAATGAACGTGAAAACATGATTTCACAATAAAAAAAATTTTTTTTTAAAAAGGTAACTAAATATTTTGGTATTAACGGTGTTGAGCATTAGAGGATGTCACATAATGAAACATGGTGGCAATATCCCGATATAGAAAAGAAATTCTGCTCATCAAGTTTAAAAATAATAAAATAAAAACTTAAGGAACTCATGTACACCTAAAAGGCAGCAAATATCCAACTAAAATAATATATCGTTAGTTTCATGGTCAATCCCACCCTGTACAAAAAGGAGATACGAATATTTTAGGAACAAAGCCCCGCGCTCATTCATTGCAGCGCTGCCGTGATTAAAACGCGGTATGAATAAATGGATAGGCGTGCGATCAATGGAAAATATGTATTGAGAGGTTTTAATACGAAACTAGCAAAGATTAAAACTTGCTAAAAAGTCAGCGCACGCCAAGCAATGGCCTTTACAAAATACCATGGCAATGTTTACCATCAAGTTGAGCCGTATGCAAGCTGTTCCTTACGCGACACGTGTACCGAAATAACCAGATCCACAAACATTTTCTATGCAAACAGAAAACGGACAGAGGATGAGCTCTGAGATCCTCACCCACCGATCGGGTCGTTATCAGACGTCTCGCACATCCACTGACGTAGGCCTGGCATGGCCAACTCCAGTCCTCAAGGGCCACCGACAGATTAGGTATTAGGCATATCCCCGCTTCAGCAATGGTGGCTCAGAGGCTCAGCTGTTGACAGCCAATGATTGAGCCACTTGTGCTGAAGCAGAAATATCTATTAAAAGCTGACCTGTTGGCAGGGTTGCCACCTTCTACTGAAGGCTAAACCAGAGAATTAATTTCTCTTTAAACTGCTGCGCTTACCTTCAGCAGCGTCCTCCCAGCATCTTCCCCCTGCAACTCTTCTCAATTCACATGGCCATGATTGCCACACGGGATGCAGTGTGCCGGCAAGTTGCCGTTTTGAAACTCTGCCTCCTATTCTCCCTTGTCGGCCGACCCCATCTCACGTTTTCAGGTTGTTTTAAAACAACACCTGACCCAAGCTTTGAAAGAGGGTGTCTTAACCAAATTTGAATTCAAATTTCTTTATTCCGATCACCGACGCACTCCCATTTTTTATCATTTGCCCAAGGTCCACAAGTCTTTGGTAGATCCCCCTGGAAGACCCATTATCTCGGGTGTGGAGTCGATGACCTCTGGCCTATCCCAGTATGTCGATTGCCATCTTCAACCCTTTGTAGCTAAGCTCAGGTCACATTCGGGATACGCTGCATTTCATCGACTCCATATCCGAGATTAAATGGAAGCCTAGTTACCTCTGGGTCACATGTGACGTATCATCATTGTACACATGTATAGATCATTCCAGGGGGATCAGGGCCATCGACTTCTGGTTCAGCACGGATCCTTCCATTCTCTCTTCACATAAGAAATTTATATTGGACAGTATCACTTTTATTTTAACTCACAATTATTTTTCTTTTGAGGATTTATTTTATTTACAAATCTGTGGAACGGCCATGTGTACAAGGTTTGCCCCCAGCTATGCCAATCTCTTTATGGGATTTTGGGAAGAAACATCTGTCTGTCAAAATTTGGAGCTGGGGGCAGTCCTTGTATACTATAGCCGTTTCATCGATGATATTATTATTATTTGGGAAGGTGATGTCACAGTTTTTTCTGATGTCCTGAGTTCTTTTGTTCAGAATCATATGGGTTTGAAGTTTACATTTGATATTAGTTTCATCTCTGTGGTCTTTCTGGATCTTGTTTTGACCTCGGATCCAGAGGGTAACATTGTTACAACTACCCACTTCAAATCTGTTTCTGTCAACAACTATGTACATGCATCCAGCAACCATCATGCACAATGGCTCAAAAATATCCCCCTGGGACAGTTTTATCGTGAAACTGTTCCTGGGAGAGCGATTTTCTTTGTCAATCGAAAGATTTAAGCAACAAATTTCTGTTGAAAGGCTATGATCCTGGTCTTGTTGAGGACTCTTTCAGCAAGGTTAGAGACTCAGAGATCTACACTGCTCAAGAAATCAAAATGCTCCACTAATATACGTACAGGTTACGGTATACCCAGGAATGGATCAGTTAATTCTGATGAGGTTTCCAGGTTTATTACCACCTTCAACCAATCGTTCAGAGCCATTTAGGGTATTTTGAATACCCATTGGACCATCTTGAAGTGTGATCCACATTTAGGTAATATTCTTCCTGAGAAAATACCTATTGTTTATAGGAAGGCTAAAAATATCAAGAATTCTTTAGCTCAGAGCAAATTAGGACCAGTTGATGCAGTTGCCAACGCCACACCTGTGGGCCGACTTGGTAACCACAGGTGTGGTAGAGGTATATACGTGCAAACATTTAGTCACCAAATCGGAGTTTGTCTCCCTTCACAAAGGTGGGCAATATGGTGTTAAAGGCAATATCAACTGCCTAAGCACCTACTTTGTTTACCTTTTGCAATGTGGTTGCAGCCAGCAATATTTTGGTCGCACCACTCGATCTCTTAGCACTCGCTTCCTAGAGCACAGAAGGAATGTGATCAATGGTGTCACTACCCATAATCTATCACGACATTTTATATGTACACATAATAAGGCTCCTGGTTCCTTAACTATTATGGGATTGAGCACATTCCTCCTTCTGCTCTGGGAGGGGATCGATTTAAATCTCTGTGTTGTAGGGAGACATATTGGATTCACCGTTTGGGGACTTTAACCCCGGGCAGTTTGAATGAATGCCTGGATACCAGCACCTTGGTATGATCCCTTAGACTCTGGTTATCTCTTCCTTCCCCCTTGGGTCACCTATCTGGCGTTGGTGGCCCCCCCCTTCTCCCCCTTCCCTTTCCCCCCTCCCCCCCCCCCCCAGTCCCTTCCTCTCCTTTTCCCCCCCTTCCCCTCTTGTCCCTTAGTCCATGTCCTTTTTTTTTTTTATCAAATATATACATTTTGGAATCCTTGTGGTTTCTAATTAGTTTCTACAATCATGGATTTAGTCCATGTCTACACATATGTGTATCTATGACATATATAAATGTAATTATATTTCATATATTATTATTATTCTGAATATAATTTTTTACTTTATTTTATATTTTTAATTTTAACATTTATCATTTCTTTTAATATTTTTTTATTATTATATATACACACACAATTTAAGTTATGATGGGTGAAAAGGTGACTAAAACCCCTCCACCGTATAGCATATAAAAATTACTTGTGAGCACATTCACATGTCTTAGACAGATCTGCAACCCTACCCTTCACCATTATCACCTAGTATACAGGGCATCCACTGCAGCAAGGAATTCTGGGAAATGACACAAATGAGCACACAGTGCCACCTTTTGTCTCAAGACCACATTACATGGTTAAACCCTTAAGGCAATGCATGCTGCTTTAAACAAAGCTTTTAAACATAGCCTGGGATGAGATGCAAAGCCAATAAACCCACTCACAGACAGACTGTTTTGACCTTGTGGGTCTTATCAGTGTGAGGTTGGTTGTACAGGCTTTATAATGTGGGGTGAAGAACTACTCATGTCTCAAGTTGCAAAGCCAGTACAACCAACCTCACACTGAAGAGACCCACAAGGTCGAAACAGTCTGTGTGAGTGGGTTTATTGGCTTTGCATCTCATCCCAGGCTAACTCCAGTCCTCAGTGCCACCAACATGTCAGGTTCAGGATATCCCTGCTTCACGTCAGGCACAATTCAGTAATTGGGTATAGTAGTTATCCAAGTGCCTGCGCGCATACAGGTGAAAAGGCGCATTGACGCAGCAGCGTTTTCAGGGGACAAAAGAAATTTGTCTTCTCAGGCGGCTGCCGCGTGACGTCAGCGTCACGTGAGCTGGTTCAGCCAATGAGGGCGAAACAGCTTCGTGACACCCCCGCCAAGCCACCAGCACTTTCAGCAGGAATCGCTTCTGCTCCAACCGCGCGGCAAGGTAAGAGTTCACACTCTCGCAAGCAAGCGGAGTGTATGATCTTAGCCGTAGGCTGTGCCCACAGTGGAACGCGCCCGCTTCTGCGCTCCTCGGCGCAGCACGAGATTTCCTGTCTTGCAGGCAGAGGCGACAAGGAGGCTTGTCGGGGGCGCGGCCGTGACGTCACGGAACTGGTGTAGAGGGAGAGGGGGATTGGCCCGGTATTAAAGGGGTTGCACCCCATATGGCCACCCCCTGACCTCACCAGGGAGGCAAGGGGTTAACTGGACTGCGGTCCAGGAATGTGTTTTTACCTTGCTTCAATATCCAAATGTGCATTACCCTGTAAATGTGTATTGTCCCTATTCCAGTGTCTGCACCAACACTCACACTGGGATCCGTTCGGGAGAAGGGTTAATAGTTAGGAAGTGATTATAGCCCTTTGTTCCATTTTCCCGCCTTTTCAGGCTTGATTTTGCAGCTTACCATAGGTCCCCATTGCAGCTCCATGCATTCCAATGGCGAATCCGGCGGTTTGGGCCCATTTCCGTAGGAGATCAGCAGGTGGCGCCCGAGAGGAGGAGCGGCGGTTCCCCATTGTAGGTGTCAGGAATCGGCGTTCTTCGCGCACCCAGGAATAAAATTCTTTTTGCCACTAGATCCTAGGAACCCCCAACCTCGACCACCACCGGGTCTGAGGATTAAGGACTCCCGTAAAGGGTCGCGCTCGCCACGAGGGTCGCGCCATTGACTCCAATGGCGGAGGGAAGAGCAGCGCATAAAAACGACTAAGTCCGAATGAGCAGAAACCAAGAGCCCATAACTCCGTTTCTGTCCAACCTAGAGGGCTGAGATTCGGCCACCATGTAGTCCTAGTTCCGGCAGGATTGCATGGCAAATACCAACCCTCTCGGGGCAACAGAACGGAGTCAGGGTTATTGCAAAGTTTGGGTTTCTGCCATTGACTTGCATGGCGGAAAAAAAGCCTCATGTTCAAAAAGGGTTTTTAAACTGTATTTTTGTATCTCCGGCCCGGTGGGTCGCAGCAAGCTGAAACTTGGCCACCATGGAGAGGGTCTGGCAAGTTTCAGCCCGCTAGGCCCAGCCGAATGGATAATTTTAATATATCTTGATATTGATATTGAAAAATGTATTGTATTTCGAAGCGGGGATAAAAGACTGCGAAGGTTTCTGACTCTGTTTAATGTAAATGTAATGGGGCCACCCATTGTCTAAAACAGACCCCCTGATCAAAGGTTCAGCCACTCTGGCTGTATACATAAGGTTGGAGAAATGCAGGGCTTGAGTGGTCTGAAAGTGTTGTAATTCACACTTACAGACAAAGGGTTTCCTGACCAGATCCAGGTCTGGTAGACATATAGGCGCCCTGACTTTTGTGTGGGGCTAAAGAAATGAGACCCCCAGGGCCAGAAGTACGCATGTGCCAACTAGCTGGGGGGCATGATCTATCAATGTTCCCACGTTAGAGATTGGGTGCAGATAATTGTTCTCCAATGATCTGCACTCAATAACAAAGTATAGGACTGGAATTACATATAAACCAGTGTCAGACCTATGCTCAGAGTCTTCGATTTTACCAACTACTTGATGCCTGATTGCTGTATGAATTGCTAATCCTGTTTCCTGATTACTTTATCATCCCAATCCCTAAGTAAATGTTATTTCTTGCCTGTTATTTGTATTATCTTGCGTGTTCACCTATCCAAGGAATAAATTCTCTTTATTATATCTAAGTCGTGTTCAATTCAACCCAGTTATTTTGTGTATATTATATCTTATCACACGTTACCATGACAACTGGTTTGCCCTCATTGAGCGAAACACTCACGTGACCCGGCCATCGCGTGGGAAATACACACGTTTGTAGCGTTAAGCGCCGGTCTCCCCGTAGCGCACACACTATGCTCAAATTCATTGTCGCCCTAGTGTTTGTTTCGGCGCAAGCTACGTAGCTCGCGCCATCTCCTGCACTATGGACGCAGCCTTAGGCCGAGTTTATAGTGGAGAGTGAGCGTGCTCTCCAGCGCTGATGCTCACCTCTCGCTTACCAAGCGGCTGCTTTTCATGTTCTTGCCCCTCAGACAGAGCGTGTGCTCTGGTAGGCGGGGCAGGGATCTGTGTGATGGATAGGATTTAGGATAGATAGATATAATTATATATATATATCTATCTATCCTAAATACATATCCATCACACAGATCCCTGCCCGCCCTACCAGAGCACAACGCTCTGTCTGAGGGGCAAAAGAACATGAAAAGCAGCCGCTTGGTAAGCGAGAGGTGAGCATCAGCGCTGGAGGAGCACGCTCACTCTCCACTATAAACTCAACTTTTTGATATATATATATATTTTGGATATACTATATATATTATATCTATATCTATATATATAATAATATATATTATAGATAATCCAAAATATATAGATATATAAAAAAAAAACTGGGATCCATCCGGGAGGGCAAGGGTTAATATTTCTTTAGTGATTATAGCCCTTTGTGTAATTTTCCGTCTTTTCAGGCACCATTTTGCAGAGTTCATAGGCCGCCATTAGAGCTCAATGCATTTCAATGGCGGATCTTGCTGTTTTGGACCTGTTTCCCGTGAAGACCAGCAGGTGGGCGTCGAGAGGAGGAGCGGCGGTTCCCCCATTGTAAGTCAATGGGCTCATTGACTTCAATGGAGATTCCTCGACGGCGTTTTCAAGGAACGAGTTGGCTGCGTCCAAACCGCAAAACCGCAAAAAACCGCAAAGCGGATACAATGTCCTTTAAAAGAGTTAAATCACTTTAGTCAAGTTCAATGTAAGTGGCGTGGGAATCTACAGTTCTAGAGCACCTAGAAATAAAATTATTTTTTGTCCTGATTCCTAGGCCTCCCCCACTCGACCACCACCGGGTCCCCGAAATCCTGGACCCCGAGAAGGGTCGTGCCGGAGAGAGAGCGGGTCGCGCCATAGGTTCTAATGGCAGCGGGCAGAAAACAGCTCAGGATTGACTAAGTGTGAAAAGCTGAAAATCATGAGTCCATACTCCGGTTCGGAGGGTCCAGAGGGCCAGGGTTGGGGTACCGTAGGCACTGCTCCGGATGGCTGCAGAAACCATCCTTGACCCTCTGGACACCAACCCGACGGAGTATGGACCCACTGAAAGTTCGGGACCTTTGCCATTGATTCAATGGGGGGCGGCGCGTGGGGAAAAATGACTAAGTATAAAATGTTTGAAAAGTGTAAGTCCATAGCTCCGGTTCTGGAATGCCCAGAGGGATGGGATTTGGGTGGCATGTAGCCAAGGTTCCGGCTTTAATGATGCCCCTTCCCAGCCCCCTCAGACCAACAAGACGGAGTGTGGACGAATGTAAAGATTTGTGGATTTTCTCCTAGACTTCAAATGGCGGCGGTTCCCCATGAAAGTCTATGGCAGGAACTCCATTGACTACAACGGCGGAGTTGCTCCATTGAAACCCACGGCGGCGGAGGCCCGTTGTTTTCAAGGGGATTTAGGTGAAACGCTGAGATTTCTTTTAGCGGAGATTTTTATAATAAAATATGAGAAACGGTTTTAGTGATATTGTGTGTAACTCCGGTTCCCCAGGTCCTAGCGGGATGAAACTCGGACCCTATGGTGTCCCAGTTCCGGCATTAAGGTCTGGAAAGTTTGGACCCGCTGGACCTACCAGAACTGGGTTTTTAATATGGTTTATGTATTAAAAGTATATGTGGTTTGGGTCTGTTCTGGAAACATGCGACTGTCTGTTATCTGAATAGGCAGGAAGAACAACCTGCAAAGAATTAACATAGCCCGGTGATCAAAGTTAACTGCCCTATTGTTTATACTGGGGCCAAGAACAAAGAGGCTGAGTGTTTTTAAGTGTGATACTTCACACTTACCCTGGAAGCCAACATCTGCTTCACAGAGCTTCAAAGGGATTTTTGCTAGACAGCTCGGCGCCTTGAGTGTAAGAGAAGGGTTAAAATGGTATATAAGCCAGAGTCACCCCTTACTCAATTGTTTTTCGTGTCTTGATGATTATGAAGATTGCTGGATGAACTGCCAGTCCAGATATGACTGTTTCATCATTTCCATCTTAAGTAAGTGTCCATAGTTTGCCTGTTATTTGTATATCTTGTGTGTTCACCTTTATAAAGGAATAAATTATATTTTATCATATCTAAGTCTCGTACCAGTTCAACCCAGTTATATATATATTTGGTGTAAATTGCAGCCTGTCATAAGTCACCATGACAATATATAACCATTTAATATAGATCTCCTATATCCATGGACCCCGAATAAAAAAACAATAATAATTTCAATTTTTTTTTGTACACTGCACACACTCACAGCACACTGCACACACTCACAGCACACTGCACACACTCACAGCACACTGCACAGCACCAGCACACACCACACACACACACACTGCACACACTCACTACATGCACACACACACACACACACACACACACACTTTCTCTCCCATACACACACTCTCTCTCTTTCACACACACAAAGTGTGTGGGGGGGGGAAGAGAGAAGAGCGGCCGGCTCCTCGCCTCCATCGCCCGCCCCAGGGGCCGACCGCGCACCACCCCGCTCCCACCAATCCTCCGGGACTCCCCTGGAGGCCGCACATCCCCCCTCCATCTCCCGCCCCAGGCAGGCAGCCACAGGGATCGGGGCTGAAGGGGGACAACGAGCCCGCTCCCACCAATGCTACGGAGGCGGCCGCACCCTTCCCCCCCCCCCCTTCCATCACCCGCCCCTGGCAGGCCGTCAGCCATGGGAACCGGGGCAGAAGGGGGACACTTCCCTCCTCCCGATCGAGTGCGCAGCGGCCTTTTTTTTTTTTTTTTTTTTAAATGTAATTAGCGCGACCGCGGAGGGAACGGGGAGCGGAGGGAATAATGGCCACTCTCGGGTCTAAGCTCACCTCCTCTCCAGCAAGCGCTGAAACACAGATTTGCCTGTAGCCAAAAGCTGAGCGAGGTTCAGCAAGCAAGCGGAAGCTTTCACTCAGAATGGCACCATAATATTTAATGGGTCTCAGATTATATGCCAAGCGCGCCTCAGCGTGGATCAGCAAGCACTACGACACTATAAACACAGCCTTAGAGGGTTTGTATGGAGAGGTGGGTGCTACCTGACAAAAATGTACTAGAGCGCACATAGAACGCAGAGATCATTTAGTGGTGTACACAACTACAAGAAATAATTGGATATTAATATAAATTAAACTTGCATACATACATAGTACATTTAATACATAGTATCAAGGCTTCAATACAGATCAGTATTTTGTCAACTGAATCTGTATCCACTAGAACTGCAACCAACTTATTGTCACCACTTATGATGGGATATGCTGAGAACTAGGGCTCTCATTGAAGCCCCTTCAAGCTAGTATAGCTATTTAGCTACCACCATAAGTTTGACCCTTTGGAGATGTATTTATTTTAGTATGCCTATTAAAGTTTGATTTATATTAATATCCAATTATTTCTTGTAGTTGTGTGCAGCACTAAATGATCTCTGCGTCCTATGTGCCCTCTGGAACATTTTTGGAACATACAATGCTTCCACTGGAGCCAGGGATTCTGGGTAATGACATGCAAATAAGCACTCAAGTGTCACTCCTTGCTTCTTATCCCTTTTAACACGGACCCCTATAAGCGTATGCCTGCCATATTACACCATTTTTCAGCACTGCTTGGGTTAAAGTGGAGAGCCAGTAACCCTACTCACAGACAGATATTTCAACTATGAGTCTCATCAGTGCGAGGCTGGTTGCTGGCTATGCAACATGAAGCTGGTACGTGGGGATAACCAGAGATATAGATAGAAGCATAAAATGTGACGACAAAAAAAACACTTGACCCACCCAGCGACCCATTTTCCTATCTGCTGCAGAACCTCCGACCCCATTACATTCTGGGATTTCTTTCATATGTACGATGGCCTTAGGTCTATCCCAAGCATTGGTAGAATTCCCTTACTGTATTACCATCTCTGTTGGGAGGCTATTCAATGAATCCACCACTCTTTCTGTAAAGTACTTCCTTCTCTGAAATATGCTTCCCTCCTGCACCTTATCGACATATACATGGTTATATATACATATAAATACATATATATACCTGTATAGTGTATTATTGTAATGGTGAATTTGATAACTTTTTGGAACAATGTAGTGGGACCCTACATACACATATATTGGAAGATGGGCACTCCATGCAACAAGGGTTGAGGTGCACTGGAATCCATTATACACATATAAATGTTCTTGTATGAAAAAATAGCACTGACCAATGCTTGGATATGTTGCATAACGAAACAAAAATAGACAGCACCCAAAGAATGAGCTACCGTAGATATAAACGGTGCAATGAGGGACAAGGAGGAACCCTATATCCTCCATATTTGTGTTCATTGGATATATTGCGTTCCGGCTCCAAAAGTTGATCAGAACGCAAACAAATCTTCTAAGCATTGGCGAGTGCCTGTCTCAATGACATTGACAATTCTCTTGTACTTTCTCTGGTCTGCCGCCACCGCTCACGGCTGTGCGCGTCTCGACTGTATCAATGTCAGCCTCCCACAGTCAATTGTAATTGGCGTGCGCGCGCGGTAGTGCAACAACGCGCTCTATATTACAGGCCTCAGGCTACGCTTATAGTGCCAGCGACGGCGATATCAGGCTACGGTCGCTGGAAAAATCAAATTGAGATGACTTCCAGCGATCACGACCAAGCGGCAATGCATTTGTTTTAACGCAACGTCACTTCGCTGTCGCCGGCACTAGAAGCGCAGCCTTAGTATCAATGGCGTCAGATATGATGATGATATGACAGATATATATAGCAAATGGAAATATAACTGTATGCTCAATTGCATGTCTTAGGCCCCAGCACTCCACAGAGCACGAGCAGCAGAGGACAGAGGGTTTGCCTATCTTCCTTAACTACTTTGGATGTCTGATATCTCCATACGAACTGTGTCCTATTTATAACTTATGATCAATAGCTTTTTCAGTGGTGTGTGTGGGCATACTGCTTACTGGGGAGGGAAGGCTTAGGGAAGTACCTCTGGGACCATGGGCCAGATGAAGAGGTAACCCCTAGAAACGTCGCCCCCCCCTAGTTTGCTTTCTTTTCTCCATATTGTGGGTTTCCTTATGTTTCATGTATTTTTTCCCCCTTCTCCTTCTTTCCCCCCCACCCCTTTTGTTGTGATTTCTCCCATGGTGACACTTCTTGTCTTATTTACACATTGGCTATTATTGCTACGATTTCAGTTTATTGCTAGTATTAAAATTGTTCACATTCATTACACCTGTATTATTCAGTGTCTTTAGCTGAGACAGAGAGTGCTGGTACTGCCACAGATTTGCAATAACTGTATGCTCATTTGCATGTCTTAGGCAGGTCTGCAACCCCGCCTTTCACCATTATCACCCAGCACACAGCACTTTGTGCTCATTTGCATGTCATTTCCCAGAATCCCTTGCTGCAGTGGAAGTGCTGTGTGCTAATGGTGAAAGGTGGGGTTGCAGACCTGCCTAAAACATACAATGAGCATACAGTTATATTTCCATTTGCTATATGCTTTGTTGTGGATGGTTTTTGTCACTTTTTTTACTCACCATAACACATACATACATATATACATATAATCTCAGAAAATGTGTTGGAGCAACGTGGATAAGACAGGCTTGCAACCGCAGTACCTGAAAGATCATTGGGGGGACCTATATCCAGCAGTGGATCGACACAGGCAGAAGATGATAGATATATGCCCAATCTATTAGTATAGTTATAATATAGCTATGATCCCCTCTAAGGAAGCAATGCTCTGGAAAGTGTCGACAGAAGTCCTGCACGAAGGCTCTGCCGCATTACTCCGCCGTGAGTACATGCTTAAGAGAAGGCGAGACCCAAACTTTTAACGAACGTATTATTAACGGCAAAGCTGCCCCTTACTGTCCACGCCGCTGATCGGCAGCGAAGGACACTATAAAGACGCGAGAGGCGGAACGGGGCTTATAGTCTACCCCAGGGGTTGGCAACTCAAGTCCTCAATGGCCACCAACAGCTCAGGATATCCCTGCAATTGCACAGGTGGCTCAGTTGTTGCTGAAGCAGGGATATCCTGAAAACCTGTCCTGTTGGTGGCCCTTGAGGGCTGGAGCTGCCCACCCCTGGTCTACAAGGGATGTCAGGCTTAAAACAGCAAAAAGAGAAGTGCAGGAGTTCCCTGAGCACAAAACCAAGAGGTGTGTATCCTGCTGCACAGCCCTGGTTATTAATACCTGGGAGCCACCAACCTACCTGGGCCAGCTGAAGCTTCTCTGCAGCTCTGTGACTGGGGGGGCAGCACAGGCCAATAGGAAGCGCTTTGCAGCGCAACGGCTTCTGGGAGTTGTGGTTCTGCTTTTCATTAATAGCGTGGCAGTGACAGGACTAAGACTACAACTCCCAACGTACCCGGCTACTGGAGATCACGTGGTACGCACTCTCCAATCAGAGGAGCGATTCCCTCCGGCTTTTCCAGTTTTGTAGGGAATGTACATGTTAATACTCTTTCTTTTATAGTTACCTGGCGGCGTTGCATGTCTCTGCAGGGCTGTGAGTGGGAGACTCTGAGCCCCGGAAAAGGTTGCCTAGGAGAGGGGTTCTAGGAGCTGTGGCTCCACTGGTTTTAAAAGGGCCTAGCTTTGTGTAAGGAGTAAAACTACAACTCCCAGCATGCCGCCGCTCACATGAGAGACGCTGACCAATGAGTGCTGAGGTGGGCTGCTGGTCAGGGAAACCCGAATCTCTGGCATAGATCTGGAACAGGCATTTGCTTTATATGCCTTTAAAAAGGAGTATTTGTAGATCTAGATGAAAGTAAATATTCATGCCTCCCAACCCATAAGCATTATGGGGTTTGTAGTCCTGCTCTTCTAAATATGCAAGACCAGGGTAACACAGCCCATAATAGTCAGAGATGTAAGTGTAAGGACAAAACATGTTGTGTGTGTGTGTGTATGTACAGTATATCTTTATTTATATAGTGCCATTCATGTACATAGCACTTCACAGCAGTAATACACGTGACATAATCATATAAATAACAGATAACGTATTTCCTCGATTTTAAGACGCCATTGATTCTAAGGCTGCGCTTCTAGTGCAGGTGACAGCAAAGTGACGTTGCGTCAAAACAAATGCATTGCCGCTTGGTCGTGATCGCTGGAAGTCATCTCAATTTGATTTTTCCAGCGACTGTAGCCTGACGCCGCCGGCACTATAAGCGTAGCCTAAGGCCTATAATATAGAGCGCGCTGTAGCACTACTGCGCGCGCACGCCAATTACAATTGATTGGGAGGCTGACATTGATACAGTCGGTGGCGTGGTAGACCAGAGAAAGTACAAGAGAATTGTATTTTTGCACTGTCGCCGCGCAACGTGACACTATGAACCAATCACAGCGCGGCCTAGCGCTGTGACGTCATAGCCACACACCCTAGCCGTGCGCGTCGTGCGCGTCACCGCTTACCCTCTACAAACGAAACGCCCACGCCATGTACATGCGCAATGCCGTGCGCGCACACGCACCAGCGCGCACTATATTACAAGCCTAAGAGGCACCATTGATTTTAATAAAAAATGTTGGGAAAAAAAAGAAATACTACATTGTATTGTATTGTATGTCTTTATTTATATAGCGCCATTAATGTACATAGCGCTTCACAGTAGTAATACACGTGGTAATCAAATAAATAACAGATCATGGGAATAAGTGCTTCCGACATAAAAGTAATATTAAGGAAGAGGAGTCCCTGCTCCGAGAAGCTTACAGTCTAATTAAATGTGCAGAAAAATTAAATATATGTGTGTGTATGTATATATATATATATTATATATATATATATATATATCTCTATATCTATATATATCTATATCTATATATTTTTATATATCTTATTATATAATATATATCATATACTAATATATATATCTATATATTCTCTTCTATAACCTACACCGGTACACACACCTCTTCTGTATTCTATGAAGTGTTATATATTTGTTACATGAATACAAAAATACAGCGCACAACGGTCATAGTGTAGTAACTTTAGTTAAAAAAATATAAAAAAAAGGAAGGGTAGTAATCTGCGTACATCAGATCAAATCTTTTAAGCATGTCATGTAACAATACATGTTTTACCAACGCTGCAACCAATCCGGTCAGGGGAAGCACTTCATCAATCTCGTAATGTGGGTCGTCCAGAGATGTCCTTCTATCCAAGGTAGGTGGCTCCACACCATGGGGCACAAGATATCCTCCTCGGAATGGTGTAGAATTCAGAAGCGTCCCAAATTACAGATCAAGTCCTTGAAACTGCAGGAAATCTATTTTCTCCGGAACCGCAAATAGAAATATACTGCTTCAGCAAATAACAGCACTCCACCTGAACGGCGTCACTACCAGCGTGAGCCGGTGGTATGCCTGTATCAGGAAGCAAGTAAGCAGCGTAGGTAAACGTCCCAATAGGGAAACACAGTCATGGTGCACTTAACTTCAGCCCAAGAGTGCCTGTAGTATCCGTCAACAGGAGGTGACGTCACCGAACTGACAGCAATGTAAGAGTGCCCTATTCGGAGACCCACACAAACTCGTAATCGGGAATCACACGGCAACACGGTAAGGTACCAGAAGTTAGTGGATCAGTAAACCAATAAAATCCTACGCGTTTCGTAGATCAAAAACGCCACTTCATCAGGGGAAATTATTGCAGTGTTCACACGGACTAAATACAATTAAGGTTTCTCATAGGTATATTCTCTTTTGTAATGTTGATTCAGGTTTTTCTCATGTACACAATTTTCTTATGAATACTACTATGGACCTGTTTTAGTTCCTATGGTCCGCAATATTAATTACTAGATGTTTCTTCTTATATAAATACCCACAAGTCTTCACTGGTTGGACAGACATAGGAGTCGTGTCCGACCAATTAGAAATGGGCCATTAGAAACAGCTGCAAGCATATTTACTCGTATACTAGTAGGTTGACCCCCGCAGCTGCCAATCGTGAGGTATGGTGTAGGTGCTCCCTAGGTTGGTATATGAAGTAGAACAAACTAGAAAAGAAACCTAGTATGGGCACTCATGCACCAAAATGAATGTATAATGAAGTAGTTAAAACATAAAAACTTGATTGTCCAAACTAAAATAGAGGGTATTAAAATGAATATTAAACACTGTGATCCTAGAATATGAACACTCAGGTAAATGTTCTGGATCATAAATATGTTACTGCAAATGAACATGAATATGTATCAAGCAGTAAAGAACAAGTGAATCAATAGAACCACTGTTCAGGGGGAACCCAAGTGGGGTAATGACTATAATATAGTGGTGTATGATAGGTTAATCACCCTTGAGCTACAGTCAATATAATGGCAAATAACAACTCAGACCCAGGCCAGGTCTGCCTTGTTGGTATAATGCATAATAACACATTATTTCCAGTACAGCAGGTATAGTATTACTGTGTAGTGGAAGGAGCTCTTGCCTTGCTAGTGTAGCTGTAATGGTAACACAAGGCAGGGTACATGGTAAGGCTCACACTGCTGAGTAGTGTAAGTATACTGTAGCAATACAAGGGTAGAAAATGCTGCTCAGTTCATATGGATATGATGACCCTGCATATATAATAGACCTAGAGCCAGCGGCACGCGGTGCTGCCTCATAAATAGTAGCTCTAAGTCCTGATTAAATACACTTAGTAAATCCACTAAGTACTCAGTAGGTAAACGAGCTGACCCAATATGGAGTCTACTCGTGTGTCTCCAAAGTGTAAGGAATTTTTCCTGGAACCAGGGTCACGAATGATGTATGAATAGTTCCAGTAAGCTCAACTCATGTCCTCCCTCTTTCAAAGCATGACAAGTCCTTAATGTCTTTCTTAATTTTATTGCAGGAGTAGAAAACACAGGAACTTGTAGGTGTAGTGTAGGTAGAGAGTGCTTCTCTATGTGGGATGCTTCTATGGGGTTAGACTATGGTAAGAGAGAAAGGCCTTACCAGGGGTGGATGCAGACAGGTCTGTACTCACTGTAATCTAGGGTGGAAAAGGAAGTGAGGGGCAGGGGTCACACTAAAGGTTGAGTGGGACTGCACTAACTGTCAGCAAAAGACAGGGGAGAACATGGGAAAGTCCATTAACTGGGAGGACTGAAGAAGCTGCAGTAGCAGTTCACTGATTACGTGCTCAGAGGCAAGAAATGCAACATTGTTGCATGTTACACAGGCACAGTGTGTGTATGTGGAACCAATGCCTGCAGCTGAACTTAAGGAGCTGACAAGCAGAAGGGGGGTCGGGCAGGAATGTGATTCTTGTTCCATGACACTCCCCGTCTGGTATCTGGAGATACCACTATATAACTGGAATATGTGGAACATATGTGCAATGCATAACAAAGATAACATCACATTCTCAAACAATGCAAGAGTCCATGTCCACATAGCGATGTGACACCGGCCGGTATCACTGGTATCAAGGTCCCTTGGCCAAGGTTCTTTGGCAAAGGATGCAGGGTGGATGCACAGCTCCAGGTTTGCTGGTTGCCCCACAATGTCTTTGTATAAAAGTCTCTGGCACTGTTTCCTTTTAGTCTTGTAAGAGAGCAGTCCTTTTGTCTCTGTAGTTTCACCCACAGAGTGTATCCCCTTGTAGGTATACCAGCCTTGGCAGCCTCTTGCTCTATCACCTGGCGTTTGGCAGAAGGAGAGGGCTTTTGGCTCCTTGTGGGAGCGGATTACTGTCCCTGGAAAACTGGTTGTCAAATGTAATCCAATAAAGGGGGCGTCGTTCAGGGAGACTCCCTGAAGCTGAGCGCTGGGGTTGAACATTACCCGGATTTGATCGGGTTCCTGAGGGTGGTAGGCCACAGGTGATTGGAGGTACCGACATTCTTCGCCTTCCTCCATTAGAGGTGCTGGCTTTGCGTGGCCGGTAAAGAATATCTTCTGGATGAAGACCACAAAGTTGTTTTTGGTCTCTGGTTCCCTTTGTGGGCCGCAGAGGTGCGAGGTGAACCTAGAGATGGCATGTTCTCCATTGTTTGGGAAGCGCCTCCTTGGTGAACGGAATGGTAGCGGAGTCACCCGACTACTTAGTCCGTCTTTAGAGAGCTCCTTGACAGTTAACCTCGGGAATCCTCTATCTTCCCTCGATGGTGTTTGTTTGTCATCGTTCCTTGTTGTCTGGAACGCTGTGCACCGTAGTTCATCGGTACATTTCTCTTGCACGAGAACATCTCCGCGTAGTTTGGTGAAACGCTTTTGTGTTTCTTTGTTGACTGCCATCGGGAGGTTGTTTTCTCCCTGGACATGACGAAGAACAGTCTCTTTTGTCCTTGTAAATCCTTTTGGGAAATGTCTCTGCAACTGTCCCCTCTTACGTGTTTGAACGAACAGTCCTTTTGACACTGTGGCTTCGCCTGTGAGGCGCAATCTTTTGCGGCTATGCCAGCCGTGGCAATTGGTTGCTCTGTTGCTTGATACTCTGTGGGGAGGAACAACTGTACGTCTTAATTGTGCCCTTGCTCGCGGGAGCATTGTCTGATTGTTTGTTGTTTTTAGGACGATCCCTTTGTCGGTCACCTTTGGGAGGTTACTCTCTTCCTTCGGTGGAATCGACTCATCATCCTTGGCTGTCTGGACTGCTGAGCATCCTAAGCCATTGTCGCATCCCATCGGCGTGAGGATGTCTTTGTTGGTCTCAGGGGTATGACCTTGTCTTTCCTCTTCACTTGGCCCTTCGGTCACTTGGAGATGGCCAAGACATGGTTCAGAGAGAGATGTGTGTCCACATTCTGTCACCTCCGTTCTGCGGGCATCAACGTAGTCTTGCCCGTGCTCTTTGTTAGTGCACGAGTTGCCCACTATCACCCATCCTAGGTCGAGTCTTTGGACGTATGGCGCGTTGTGGGGTCCATTGTGCTGTTTACGGACTTTATGTACCCTCATGATGTCCCTACCGAGCAGCAGCAGGATCTTGGCGTCTTGTTCCACCGGCCGGATGTGGTTGGCTATTCCTTTGAGGTGGGGGTAATGGAGTGCCACGTCTGGTGTGGGTATCTCGTCCCTGTTTGTGGCCATGTGGTTGCACTCGATGAGTGTGGGAAGGGGCATGTTCACTTTGCCGTCTATTGAGCATATGGTGTAGCCATTCACTCTTCTCCCTGTGGTCTCCATTTGCCCTGCGCACGTTCTGAGAGTGTAAGGAGAAGCACCATCTTGTATGTTAAACATGTCGAAGAACTCTGACCTGACCAGTGATCGGTTGCTCTGGTCGTCGAGGATTGCGTACATCCGAATAGCCGTCTCAGGTTGTCCCTGGGGGTGCACTGCGACAAGGCATATTTTGGAGCAGGACATTTTGCCACCTTCTTTTCCGCATACCTCAGTGCGCTGAGATGTGACGGATGTTGACTCTCCTTCTTCTTTCTCCCCGCCATGCTCCGCTATGGAGGATGGGTTCTTGAGTTGGTGGAGTGTCATCGCCTCTGGGTGTAACGCTGTCACGTGCTTGTCACTCTCGCACACTGTGCATTTGATCTCTTCCTTACAGTCCCTGGCTAGATGGGTCGTGGAACCGCAGCACTTGAAGCAAACTCCGAATTCTCCAAGTAACCTCTTGCGTTCCTCTAGGGACTTCATCCTGAACCCAAAGCACTTGTTGAGTGGGTGTGGCTTCTTGTGTATGGGACATTCCCTGTTTGGGTCCCTTGGTTCCTTGTCTCCGGCGACCGACTGATCGGGAGTAGTTTGGGTCGTGGGAGGCACGTCCGTCCTGCGGGCCGAGATGGGTGTTTGGGGGTTACCATATCTCGTCACTGGTCTCTCGTTCTTCAGGCTGCTCGCACTGTATGTGGTTTGCGCACCTAAGATGAAACTGGGATCATTCCTTGTCCTTGACACTTCGCGGATGAAGCTCACGAAGAATGAGAATGGGGGGAAGACAACCTGCTTCTCCCTTTTGTTGGAACCTTGTGAAACCACCTATTCTTGGAGGTTGAAGGGTAGCTTCTCCAGGATGGGTCTCACTCCACGAGCTGAATCTAGGGCGTTGAGACCTATTAAGAGTGGTCTTTCCTTGCGAACTCCAGTTCTTGCAGCAGGTCTCCAAGATCTCGTAACTTCGAGTAGTCTTTATTCGTGATCTTGGGAAGCTCTCGATTCTTTTGAAGAGTGAATCCTCACGGGCTGCCGTAGGACTCTTCTAGCCTTTCCCACACTAGGTCAAGACCTACTTGGGGTTGATGCGCGTTTGCCGTCCGAAGTCTCTGCGCTTGCTCCCTGGATACGTTCCCCAGGAACTTGACTAACAGGTTGAGCTCTTCCCTTGCTGAGAAGTCCAAGCTGTCGATTGCGTCTTTGAACGTGAACTTCCACGTCCGGTAGTTCTCAGGGCGGTCGTCGAAGCTGATGAGTCCTGCGTGCACCAAGTTGCGCCGGATCATGTACTTGGCTATGTCTGTCAGACCTGAGACATCGGCGCATTTGCCCCATTCTGAGGTAGTTGCTGGGACGGTCTGTGCGGTCGCCTCTTCCTTGGCGTGGACGCGTGATGGCTGCTGGCTAGTGTGAGGGGCTGTTTTCTCCCGCGTGGGTGTACCTGGATTGCGAGCCTGTTGTGGTGCATCCGTGTGCGCGCTGGCGTGTGGATCACTGTTGTGGCTGTGGCTATCCCAGGCAGCATGTGCCATTGCAGGAACGGCATCTTCTCCTCGTGAGCCTAGCAGGTCTTCGGTATCTGTGGAGTCGCTCCATCCGTGTTGAGATGGTGCGCTGGTGTTTACACTCAAGAGGCTCCTGACGTAGTCTTCAGTGCGTTGGACTGGATCCTCTGAGGCAATCCGTCTGTAGGGTTGCTCCCCGCCATCCTGTTGCGCGGCTGCTTCTAGGACTTCAGCTTGGGCTATGGCGGCGGCGGCTTCCTTCTCTTGATTTAGTGCCTCTAGATCCGCGTCCAATTCGGCCTTTTTACGCGCCGCGGCAGCGGCGGCATTTGCAGCGGCGGCGGTAGCAGCGGCGGTAGCAGCGGCGGTGGCGGCATTCTGCTCCTCCTCTTCTATGCGCACTCTTTCTGTCCTTACGGCTGCCTCTCTGCGACTATATTCAGCCCTGGCACGTGCGGCCTCTGCGGCGGCTCGCGCCTTGGTAGCGTTTGTGCTTGCGCTGGACGCGCTAGACTGCGCTGATCTTGCTGACCTTGATGAGTGCCTGGATGTGCTTGAGCGCTGCGATGCGGTCTCCAGGAGGAGCTCTTTTCTCTCGCTTTGGGCGTCTGAGATGGCGGTCTGCACGACGCCATCGCGCTCCAGGTCAATCGCCTTTTGCAGATCGCGTTCCCGCGTGCTGTCTTCTGTGTTAGTTCTTGTCAGATAGGTGAAATATGCCTGTGACAGCGTTACGTAACGTCTATGGCTTGACTTAATCTGATTGATAGCTTGCTTAATCTGGGTTGCTTGATCGCTAGCACTTGCGACATTACTTATCTCACGATCAGTGTCCTCCCAGGCCTTCTCTAATTTAGCGCGGTGCGCTGCAACGTCAGTTTCGTATTTTTCGCGGGCCTTTTGTGTCAGTGCGACTGCCCGTTTGGGCCTTGCGCCTGCCTGCGCCTGTTGCAGTTGCGCGGCGGTCTCTGTGTCTGAGAGATCGCTTTCCTGCGTGATGTCTGGTGAGGCTCTGAGTTCTGCCATGTGTAGGTGTGTGTAGGCCTTTTGCCAGTGCGTGTGGCGTGCGGTCTTTTACCTTGTCAGCGAAGGGCGTCTGTCTCAGATGATGCCGAGCGGTGTCCTGCAGCGTGCAGCGTTGGGGTAGCTGTACTTACAGGTGTCCGTTGGCTCCTCACTGTGGGGCTGAGCAGCGGGTGGACTCAGACAGAGAAAAAGGCAGTTAGTAATTGTGAGAGAAGCACTGTTTGTTGCAAGGCTGCTGTGCAGTTTGAGCTACTGGTTGTCTGTGAAAGCTGCAGACTGTGTGCAGTTGCAGAGGCTGCTCTGTGTAAAAAAGCCTGCCTCAGTGTTACGCCGGTGCTGCCCGCAGACCAGACCCGTCCCTTATACTGAGGTGGGGACGTGAAGGAACACACACCCGCAGCAGAAGGAGCGTGTCCGGAGTGTGGTGAATTAGGCGTTGCCAGGCCAGGTGGTGTTTGCTAGCAATACTTGCCGGTACCGGTTAAAGAAGTTCCGTAGTCGTTGCCGTTAGCCAATGTCGGGGAAGGAGAATTCCGGAAGGTAGGAGTCCAAGCAGGATTGGAGAGCCAGGAGATGACGTCCGCCAAGCCAAGATGAGTCCTGAGTAAATAAAGAGAGAAAGTGCCAGAGAAGACCTCCGCAGTGGAGACTATGTCGAGCAATGAATGAGTGGCAGGACAGGCAATATAAAGTGTGGCTGACCAGTAGGAAGAGGGGGCAGACCTGGAGGAGTGCATGGAGCTGTCCTGGATAGGTTGTCAAAAGGAGAATACAGGTGAGCAGTCTTTGAGCCTAATTGAACTCTGTGTGTGTGTTGGGGGCGGAGCTTCACTGCAGGAGCAGTGAATAAATTAAAAGGATCCTGCGCGCGCTCTGTAACAGAGACGGGTGCGCGCCCTTGAACAGCAGCAGCCTCCACAGCCCGAGCCGCCCGCGGCTTGGCAATCGCTCGCCGGGGACGAGGAGGGAGTCCCCCAACCAGCGAGACCGGAGGAAGCCGACACCGGGAGTGCCCCGCAGCAGGAGGCGGAACACGAGGTGAGGGGAGGCCATGCCGCGGCTGCCGCGACCCCCGGATCCTCACACTCAGAGACAGGAAGGGAGATTTTCCTCAGTACACAAGGGTGCTGACAAGAGGAAAGAGGTCTTGAGCAGAAAGGCTCTGCTGAGATCAAGACACCCAAAGACCGATATTCCTGGACACAGGGGACCCAGGAACCTACCAGAGACTGACATGAAGGGCCACCTGCTTTAAGGTATCACTTGAGACTTTGGAGAATAGGGTGGTAATGGGATTATCCCTCCAGCCCTGGAGAAAGGGACTTGGGAAGTAAATGAGCCCTTAAATAGGGATACGCGTTTGTTGTTTTCATATGTTTTGCTGTGTTAAAAGGGACAGGCGCAATAAAGCCTTATTTTAATTTCACCTTAAAAACGTTCTCCATTGCATACCTCTGCACACATCTCTTACATATGGTGTTAAAAGTGGGATGAGAGGTGGCCCTTGAAGTTCAAAGGGGCCCCGGAGACTGCCTGTGAAAAATGTTGTGCTTTTGTCTGCATAGTTCCTGCAAACAGTCTGAGCAACAAAACCAAAGAAACACATAAAGGCAGCAAAACTGCACTGCCTGTGAAAAATGTTGTGCTTATTTTCCTGCATATAGTTCCTGCAAACAGCCTGAGCAACAAAACAAAGAATCACATGCAGCAGGGACCAGAATTTAAGGGATACACATTCAGGCAGGAAATCTACACTGCACTGAAGACAGCCACAAAACCACAGATGGACTCTTTTCCCCAATCCCAAGAGGAGAGAGAGAGGCTGCTGAAGCAGGTAAACCTTACTTGCCTATAACAATAATGTGTAATATGGTTGTTGAAGAAGGGGCTTTGCCTTCCAGCCGTAGTCAGGGTTCAAGAAGTGAGTTAGCGCTCCAGAGGAGCTAGGCTTTGTTGTTTTCTTTAAAAAAAAAAAATTGCGCTGAAGCAGTGAATACAGACGGTGACCCACAAGCGGTACTGATTCTGGAAGTAAAGGCTGCCACACCGCATAGGACTACCAGCTGTGAATGGAGTATATGCAGAAAAGTGTGAAAATTGATGCAAGACTGCTGAAGCAGGGAAACTTTTACAGACGGTGACCGACGCAAGGTACTGTTTCTGGGAATTTAAAATTGCCACCCAGCTGAATTCAAATACAGACTCTGCAAAAATGGGTAAGAAAATGTTTTACTGGTGTAAAGAACCCCACCACACGGAGCAGTGTCCCTTCAGGCCTTATTCAAACGATGAGAGTGAATGCATGCAAGTACTGCTAATATTGTAAAACGTACCCAAGGGAAGAAAAAGTCTACAGAGATGCCTGTGAGAGCTGCGACCGCTACAAGCAAAATAGGCCCACCTGTAGGACTACCACAATTTGGGGTTCTCGCAAATACAGTGATAACAGTTGCAATAGCGCCTCCTGAGGTCAGGAAGAAAAATACACCTGGTCGCCCCAAAATGGAGGACAAGATGCGGCGTTCCTGTAATGAACCCTACCCCACGGAAGAGTGGCCCTTCGGGTCCGATAAGGAGGAAGACATCTCTTACGGGGAACCCAAACTGAATCACACCCACAGAACACCCCAAGAATGGTGGGGGTGCCTGAACTCGGTACGAACCGAAAAGACCGCTCTCTATGATGACGAATGTGATCGTCAGGAGGAAGAGCGGGAACAGCAGATCACTGAATATTTATGCCACCTAACGCAACAGCAAGGAAAACATGGCGGAT
The DNA here is from genome assembly GCA_036426205.1 of Ascaphus truei. Lineage (NCBI taxonomy): Eukaryota > Metazoa > Chordata > Amphibia > Anura > Ascaphidae > Ascaphus > Ascaphus truei. The sequence goes on along the minus strand of WSYH01001209.1, from coordinate 94,761 downwards.
ACAGTGAAGCTGCTGAAATTTCAAATAAAGACGGAGACCCCAGTATCCCTGATGGGACGGAGTCGTCAAAAACAAAAAGGCCGAAAAAGAAAAAAGGGTCTTCACTTACCGTGAAAGGAACAAACACATCTGCAGATCCCGCGGAGGAAAAGGGGGTCCGAGATGCCCTGCAGCCTAGAGAAAATGGAGAATTCGTTCCGCGGATGACCGAATATACAGAGGGCCAAAGGCAGAAGTCGTGTACCCCAAAGAAGTGTCTGTCCGGTGCTAATAATTAGAAACCCTCAACCAACCATACCAGGGAAGCGGAGCCGGAACCAATGAGTGACGATCCCTTGACCAGCCCTGAAGATGCCCTGAAAATTGCCAGGTGTGACTGTGATCTGCTCCAGGAACAATTGAAACTGAAGAAAGATGATTACGCAGAGCTACTGAAAAATAACGTGGAGCTACAGAAGAATGTGCTCACGATGTACTCTTTGGCCAGTACAGAATTGGACGATCTCAAGACTGAGCTAGATAGTGCAAACGCTACTATTACCGCCATGGATGAAAAGCAGAGTCAATCCGATAGAATGACTGCTGATCTCAAGCACCTTCTGGAGGAGACACTACTAAACTGGAGGAAGAGCTCCAATCCCAGCAGGACTGAGGGTTCTCCTCCTCCATCCACTTTCATTCAAGTCACTAAGATATCTTGAATGAGAGTTGAAGGATGGGCTTTGGCCGTGGCAAGCTCGAGCTTCCCACAAATAGGGGAGGTATGTAACAGGAGACTTATCCCTGTTCAGAAATCTGCCTCTAATCCAGCAGTGTAGTGGTTAGCTGCTGGTAGACAATTAACCAACACCACCTGGCTGATTACAGGTGTCAAAAAAGCCTGCCTCAGAGACAGGAAGGGAGATTTTCCTCAGTACACAAGGGTGCTGACAAGAGGAAAGAGGTCTTGAGCAGAAAGGCTCTGCTGAGATCAAGACACCCAAAGACCTATATTCCTGGACACAGGGGACCCAGGAACCTACCAGAGACTGACATGAAGGGACACCTGCTTTAAGGTATCTCTTGAGACTTTGGGGAATAGGGTGGTAATGGGATTATCCCTCCAGCCCTGGAGAAAGGGACTGGGGAAGTAAATGATTATTTTAATTTCACCTTAAAAACGGTCTCCATTACACACCTCTGCACACATCTCTTACATGCCCCAACTCAGAGATTGGGAGTGGATCAAATACCACAATAATACTATCAGAGGTTAATACAAGCACTGATCTGACACCAGCTCTGTTAGTCAGAGTAGGTCAATAAAAGATCGGTGCATAAAGAGTTACAATAATTACACATATATAGTTGGGATGCAACAGGCGCACCCTACTTCTTCTGAGCTGATAGTAAACTAGCCACCAGGTTCCTAGTTGCTCCTAAGATCATTAGATCAAACATATAGGAGCAACAAAGTAGCGCACGCCGCATTTGCCGGCACACAGTGGCTAGTTTACTATCAGGAATTCTAGATCTTCAGAGTACATAATCAACACGACGGTCTGAGGCATTGGTATCCGCCGTTCTCTCTCTTCTCTCTCTCTTCTTCCCTCTCTCTTCCCTCTCTCTTCCCTCTCTCTTCCCTCTCTCTTCCCTCTCTCTTCCCTCTCACTAGGATATTATTTTCAGTTATATGTAAAAAAAAAAAAAGAAGAAAGTATTGATGTTTATTTCATTATTTCCTGAAGCAATAATAATAATAATAATAATAATAATAATAATAATAATAATAATAAATACATGTCACTGCCATTAGTACACTTTGGCCCTAGGAGAGACTGACCCCTTAACATGTCACTGTTTATTTATTTTTTAAAGTAAATACAGGCCTCCACTTAAAGCTGCAGTCCAAGCAATATCCTATGTGCATTAAAAAAAAAAAAAAATCAGTTATGCTCTATGAGAAAATACTTATAGCATTTTTTTTTAAAAACAGGTCGAGACTACATTTTAAATGTATTATAATGTAACAAGCACTTTTTGTTTCTATAGCAACCATTTGCAAAGTCACTTCCTCTTCTGAAACAGGCTCTAGCACACCCCTTTTGAGCCCTGTTCTCTCTCTAGCAATGCACCAATTGTACCTAGTGTACACTAGTGCCTAGTGGCTCAGAAGAAAAGGAGAATATCCAGAGTAGCAACTGGTTGGCAGAATCAATTCGGACAGTACCCAGGTAAGTCAAGTAGAACAGGTTTTATTTGGACAAACAGGAGACGGCAATCTTCATAACACACCTCCTACGCGTTTCACGCCTATGAGGCACTTTATCAAGGAGTAGAGAGGAAGGAGTAAAAAAAACATTTCAATACATTAATTACCGCCAAATTGCAGGTGACTGCAATCCGTAATTTAATATTTTCTGGAACTCAGTGGATAGAGATCAGAATTTAAGTAAATCTATATAAGTCCTATAAAACAAAATATCATTATATAATGCCCAAATGAGCACATATTTATTCATAAGATGTAATGGAGTTGATCAAATATAGATTAATCAATGAAGTAAAGATACAGAGATAAACACCATCTATACCAAATCTTAATGATAACAATTGTTTTGCTATAATCATAGATTGGACATCAAGAGGACCTATTGTAAATGTTTACTGGGTTTAAAATCCTAAGGGCTTGTTTTGGCAGTGTCTGAAGGACTAGCACAAGTAGAACAAAATATTCAAACCCGCGATGGGCAACCCAATCGCCACAAGTGGCGAATTGGCCATGAATTTGTGGCGAATTTGTGTTTGCCAGCTCCCACAGTAAAATAAACTTTTCCTGACGGCGTGTGCTGGTTTCCGCTTTCTGAATGAGTCAACGAAGTGTAGCAGCAGCAGGTGATAGTGCTGAGGTGAGTGAAGCAGCAGCAGCAGGTGATAGTGCTGAGGTGAGGGAGCAGCAGCAGGTGATAGTGCTGAGGTGAGGGAAGCAGCAGCAGGTGATAGTGCTGAGGTGAGGGAAGCAGCAGCAGGTGATAGTGCTGAGGTGAGTGAAGCAGCAGCAGCAGCAGTGTGACGGTTCAGGGGATTCCTTCCCCTTCTTTCTTTCCCTCTGTCCCCTCTCTGGCCAATCCCTCTGCACCTACCCACTCCTGTCCCGCTCCATCTCCCTCTCTCACTGCCCCATTGCCTCAGCGCATGCCCCACAGGTTGCGCGCACCCGCGCGGTACCCGAACCCCTGCGGCAACACTCCCTGCTCCCTGCTCCCAGTCACCCCCTGTGCCCGCTGCCTGTACCTCACCTCCAGTGGCGGTCCCGTCCGGTCCTCTGCTCCCCTCCGCTGGGGTGCCCGCGGCGCGGCGCTCCACGCGTCTGGTGACACAGCCTGTGCGCGCGCGCACCCTCGGCTTACAGAGGGCGCACGCACACGCTCCTCTTCTAAACCCTATCACGCTCCTTACTCCTCCCCCCATTCCTTGCAGGCGATCTCACTCTCTGACCCTTATGTCTCCTCCTCTTCTCTCCCTGACCTATCCTTGTTGTCTCCCACTTCTCTCTCTGCTCCTCCCCTCTCTCCTATTGGTGTGTCTCCCTTTATAATCCATGTCTGTCCTCTCTATCGTCGCTCTGCATAGTTCCTGTTTCCCTGTGTGTGCTGACCTATGCTGTGCTCCCTCTGTGTCCCTTCTGTATCCGGCTCCTGTGTTACTTTGGATTTCCCTGGTTTTGACCCCTGCTTGTCCTGGACTAACCTGTTCTCTGTACCCCTTGAACCTTGCTACGAACTCTACCTTGCTGACCTCTGAAATCCTTGGACCTGGCTTTGAACTTTGACTACTCTACTCTCTGGACCCCTGGACATTGGCATACGGACACGACCATTCTTATGCTTAATCCTACAAGACGTTACAAGTATCTTAACCACTCTCTCAACAGGCCCAGCAACGCTATACCACACTCCGGGCTTGCTCCCACTGCTGTGGGTGTGTGGTGTAATACCGTTCCCACCTCAGTACTGGGGTCCTGCCAGGTCTGCGGGCATACAGGCGTGACAAGCAGGTGATAGTGCTGAGGAGAGTGAAGCAGCAGCAGCAGGTGATAGTGCTGAGGTGAGTGAAGCAGACGAGCAGTGACTGTTGTTTTAAATGTTCGATTGAGCAATCTAATGTCTCAATTTTTACATTGTGTGGCGATTTTCACTTCTCATTCGCCAGACCTGTGGCTACATTGAAAAATAGGTTGCCCGCCTCTGCCCCAGACAATTCATACAATATATACAAAAAATATAAATGGAGACAGTAGAGAGCAGATAAGTCACATTAATTCATATGAATCATGACAAGATGAATACCTAAATATGTCTATGATCTGAATTTGAAAACAAAAGTGCCTGTCTAAAGAAAGCATTTTAAATCCTCTCCATGGTGGCCAAGTTTCAGCTCTATGCGACCCGCCGAGCCGGAGATACAAAAATACAGTTTAAAACCCTTATTAACTTTAATGCAGGATTCTCCGCTCTAACTAAAATAAATCTCTGCTTTTCACTCTCCCATTGAAATCAACGGGCTCTGCCTCTATAGTCTTTCAATGGTGCAACTCCGCCATTGAAGTCTAAAGGAAAACCACAATTCTTTACATTTGCCCATACTCCGTCTGGTTGATCGGAGAGGGCTGGAAATGGCCATGCAGTCATGCCGGAACAGTGACTACATGCGACCCAAATCCCAGCCCTCGGGTCCTCACAGAACCGGAGATATGGGCTTACACATTTTACCCTTTCGGACTTAGCCGTTTTTTCACGCTGCTCTCCCCTCCGCCATTGGAGTCAATGGCGTGACCCTCTTGGCGATCGTGACCCTTTATGGGGGTCCTTAATCCTCGGACCCGGTGGTGGTCGAGTGTGGGGGTTCCTAGGATCTAGGGGCAAAAATAATTTTATTTCTGGGTGCCCAAGTGTTACGCCGGTGCTGCCCGCAGACCAGACTCGTCCCCTGAGCTGAAGGGGGAAGTGGTAATACACGCACCCGCAGCAAAGGAAGCGTGTCCGGAGTGTGGTATAAAGTGTTGCCAGGCCAGGTGTAGTATTGTATTGTATGTCTTTATATAGCGCCATTAATGTACATAGCGCTTCACAGTAGTAATACACGTGGTAATCGAATAAATAACAGATAATATAAATAACAGATCATGGGAATAAGTGCTTTAGACATAAACATAACATTAAGGAAGAGGAGTCCCTGCCCCGAGGAGCTTACAATCTAATTGGTAGGTAGGGAGAACGTACAGAGACAGTAGGAGGGAGTTCTGGTAAGTGCGTCTGCAGGGGGCCAAGCTTTATGTATCATGTGTTCAGAATGTTCACAGTGCTATTCGTATGCTTCTTTAAGCAAGTGTGTCTTAAGGTGGGTCTTAAAGGTGGATAGAGAGGGTGCTAATCGGGTACTGAGGGGAAGGGCATTCCAGAGGTGTGGGGCAGTCAGTGAAAAAGGTTTAAGGCGGGAGAGGGCTTTAGATAAAAAGGGGGTAGAAAGAAGACATCCTTGAGCAGAACGCAAGAGTCGGGATGGTGCATAGCGAGAAATTAGGGCTGAGATGTAAGGAGGGGCAGAAGAGTGTAAAGCTTTAAAAGTGAGGAGAAGAATGGAGTGTGAGATGCGGGATTGATTGGAAGCCAGGAGAGGGATTTCAGGAGGGGAGATGCTGAGACAGATCTAGGAAAGAGTAGAGTGATTCTGGCAGCAGCATTTAGGATAGATTGTAGGGGAGACAGGTGAGAGGCAGGAAGGCCGGACAGCAGGAGGTTACAGTAATCAAGACGGGAGAGAATGAGGGCCTGAGTCAGAGTTTTAGCAGTCGAGCAACAGAGGAAAGGGCGTATCTTTGTTATATTGCGGAGGAAAAAGCGACAAGTTTTAGAAATGTTTTGAATGTGAGGGGCGAATGTGAGAGAGGAGTCGAGTGTGACCCCTAGGCAGCGTGCTTGGGCTACTGGGTGAATGATCGTAGTTCCAACAGTAATGTGGAAGGAGGTAGTAGGGCCAGGTTTGGGAGGAAGTATGAGGAGCTCTGTTTTAGCCGTGTTGAGTTTAAGGCGACGGAGGGCCATCCAGGATGATATAGCAGTGAGACATTCATAAACTTTGGTCTGTATAGCAGGTGTAAGGTCGGGTGTTGAAAAGTATATTTGTGTGTCGTCAGCATAGAGGTGATATTTAAACCCAAAAGATGTTATTAGGTCACCTAGAGAGAGTGTGTACAGAGAAAAGAGAAGATGTCCCAGGACAGAGCCCTAGGGTACCCCCACAGAGAGATCAATAGAGGAGGAGGAGGTGTTAGCAGAAGAGACACTGAAAGTACGATGGGAGAGGTAGGATGAGATCCAGGATAGAGCTTTGTTCCGAATACCAAGAGTATGGAGAATGTGAAGGAGAAGAGGGTGATCCACAGTATCAAATGCTGCAGAGAGGTCGACTAATATGAGCAGAGTGTAATGACCTCTGTCTTTGGCAGCATCGAGGTCGTCAGTTATTTTAGTGAGGGCTGTTTCCGTGGAGTGAGCAGTGCGGAAGCCAGATTGTAGAGGGTCTAGGAGAGAATAGGTGTTGAGAAAATGGAGCAAGCGAGAGAATACAAGACGTTCAAGGAGTTTAGAGGCAAAAGGCAGGAGGGAGACAGGTCGATAGTTAAAAAGACAGGTAGGGTCAAGCTTGCTGTTTTTGAGTAATGGTATGACTGTTGCATGTTTGAAGGAGGATGGAAAGGTTCCAGAGCAGAGGGAGGAGTTAAAAATGTGTGTGAGTGTAGGGATTGTAGTAGGTTTTAGGAGATGGGATGGAATGGGATCAAGAGGGCAAGTGGTAGAGGGAGAAGAGGCGATCAACAGTGACACATCCTCCTCTGAGACAGTGGAAAAAGAGTCAAGGAAGGCAGGAGGAGAGTTAGGAAGAGGTGTAGGATGGGAAGAAGAAACAGAGGGGATGTTCTGACATATGGATTCCACCTTTTCCTTAAAATAGTCAGCAAAGTCCTGAGCGGAGATGGAGGAAGAAGAGGCAGCTGAGGGTGGTTTGAGTAGACTATCAAAGACAGAGAACAGTCGGCATGGGTTAGACTTGTGCATGTTGATTAGTGCAGAAAAGTACAGTAGGCTTGTTTAGCTTGCGAGAGGGCAGAGTTGAAACAGGATAGCATAAATTTGTAGTGAAGGAAGTCTGCGAGAGTGTGAGACTTCCTCCAGAGGCGTTCAGAGGAACGAGTGGAGGAATGCAGCATGCGCGTGTGGGAATTTAGCCAGGGTCTAGGGTTAGAAGGGCGAGTGCGGCAGAGAGAAAGTGGGGCATGTAGATCAAGAGAGGAGGACAAGACAGAGTTGTAGTTCCTGACCAGGTTGTCGGGGTCTGTAGCAGAGCTGAGAGAGGAGAGGGAGGAGCGTAAGTGGACTCAAAGTCAGGTAAGTAAATAGAGCGCAGGTTTCTGCAGAACCGGGGTGTAGATGGAGACGGAGAAGGGGAGAAGCGAGATAGAGAGAATGAGATGAGATGATGGTCAGAGAGAGGAAAAGGGGAAATGGAGAAATCGGAGAGAGAGAAGTTCTTAGTGAAAACCAGGTCTAAGTAGTGGCCATCCTTGTGGGTACTGGCTGCAGTCCACTGTTGAAGGCCAAAAGAAGAGGTTAGAGAAAGAAAGCGGGAAGCCCAAGGGAGAGAGGGGTCATCAATGTGGCAATTGAAGTCCCCAAGGAGAAGAACAGGGGAGTCTGAGGAGAGGAAGAAAGAGAGCCAGGATTCAAAGTGAGAGAGAAAGGCAGAAGGGGGATGAGTAGAGGTAGGTGGGCGATAGATGACCGCCACATGAACAGGGAGAGGAGAGAAAATCTGGACAGTGTGAGCCTCAAAGGAGGTAAAAGCAAGAGAGGGAGGAATAGGAAGGGTTCGGTAACGACAGAGAAAGGAGAGCAGGAGCCCCACGCCTCCACCCCTGCCATCAGTGCGCGGAGTGTGAGAGAAGGAAAGGCCACCATAGAAGAGGGCAGCTTCCAGAGCAGAGTCAGACTGAGTGAGCCAGGTCTCAGTTATAGCAAATAGGAGCAGAGAGTGAGAGAGAAAGAAGTCATGTACAGAGAGGAACTTGTTAGAAAGGGAGCGAGCATTCCAAAGGGCACAGGAGAAAGGGAGAGAGGAAGGAGGGTGGCAGGGGATGGGTATGAGGTTGGAGGGGTTGACACCAGAAGGAGTAAAAGTTGCAGTTGGCAGGCGAGGACGAGCGCATCTAGGAATAAGACAGGGACCAGGATTGGGAGAGATATCCCCAGAAGCAAGGAGGAGAAGCATGGATAGAAAAAGTATGTGTGAGGATGATTTGTAGGGGTGTTTTTTAGTGCAGGGGATATAGCTGTGTGGTGTCAGAGGACGCAGGTAAGAAAGGAGTTCATGTGAAAAGAGAAGCGGTGAAGGAAGGAGAGATGGAGATATATGAATAGAGTTAGAGACATACTGAGGCTGGAAAAAAGAAGTGCATAATTTGAGAAGAAGTGAAGTCACAGCAAATATAAATGGTAAAGGCAGCATCACAGCAGTAATGATGCAGTCTGTTATAGATGATATCCTCCTTTCCAGTGTAGTTCAAATGCAGGAATCAGGGCCTGTTGGGGTGTCCACTTCTTCCTCACTTCTTTTGAACTTCCTTTTTTTTCAACTTTCAGTTTTTATTGGAAAGTACAATTACAACCAATATTCCACAGCCCGTTGTTACATTTCCATTTTTGTCAAACCACATGTAGTGACAACATTTAGACGTGACTACTTAACACAGGACAAACAAGACCAGACAGACTTGACAGGAAGACAGGGATAGAGGGAAGGGGCGGGGGAGGGGGTGGGGGGGAGGTAGGTGGTATGTTTCCCCCCCCTGTGTGTGTGTGTCCCTGTGTTCCCTGTGTGTGTGTGTGTCCCTGTGTGTGTCCTTTGGCCCGTCACTCCACCTCAGGCCAATGAGAGGTGTACGGGGGCGGGCGGGCCAAGGGACCAATGAGATTTCCCCTAGGGACACCGGACATCCAGGCAGGCAGGCAAACATACAGTGCTTTCACTAATATAGTATAAGATGTCAAACAAGGAAAGGTATACACACATCACAGGCACGTTAAAGAGATGAGTGTACAGATGTAGCAGACCTTATTACACATGCTATCATCTTTAATTGCGTGATTTGGATTAGAAAGCTATAAATTGATACTGTACAATAGTTAGTGAAATGATTCTTGTTTAATGTACGTGGACGTTCCTGGTAAAGTGTCTGCTACAGTATGACGAACATTCATTTGTTCATTGAACTAGATGTATTAATTCCCTAATAAAATGTATTTAAATAGTCTGCTTATGAAAGAACATTTTGTGAGATTCATTGTATAATACATAATGCAGTTCCCAATTATTCATTTGACTTTCCATTTGTCTATAAATGGATGTTTTTATACATTAGGAGACTAAAGGGAAACTGCCCAAGCAAAACTACAGGACATTCAATATGAGCCAGGTGTTATAAGACAGATGGCTTGTCTATTTCTGTCCTTTAGATAGAAATCACAAGGTAAAAAGGGAAAAGAACATTTCATTAATGTCAGTTCTACTCACATCACTGAAGCCATGGACAGAAACACACACACACGGGTGTGTGTGTGTACTGTATGTAGCGCACTTTCCCCCACCCCCTGGGAGATGTGTGGCTACGGTGTGTGTATGGGGCAATACCTGTGGCTCACAGGAGGCCTGAGCCTCCGCTGCTGGGAACCTGGGTTGTATCTTGGATCGATGCTCAGTAGCGCCTCCACCTGTGCGGGATTCCGTGTGGGATTCCCCCATTACAGGACACATAAAAAAATACACACCTGGTAAAGCAGAACAGTTTTACTATACGCAGCTAATGTAGTGACAGTCTACCCACCCGGCCCGCATGGCCGTACCTTCCAATACTCCGCCCCCTCTCAATGGAGTCACCGTCCCCGAAGTACCTAGGGGCCCTTGGGCACCCAACCAACCCGGCGTTCACAAGATCAATCCCCCCACCCAATGTGCGGTACAGCGCTGCCCACTAAAGTGTTGTTGGTGCATGTGAGGAGTTGGGTACCTGCCAGGTGTGTCCACACCCGGGCGCGCACATGCTGTAGCTGATGATGGGATCCATTGCCGTAACCCGCTAAGCCTCCGCCTCCACTGTGCCATCTTTGATGAGAGTCTCTGTGTGACGGATGATCTGGTCCCAAACCACATATGGACAGGATGCAGTCACTCCTGTCTGTATCACTTACTCTGAAGATACAGGGTAGTGTCCCTATACTATGGGCCTGTCCCTGCAGCAACCACAAGCTGAGGGGAGTCGGGGCCTAGCTGGGGCCAAATGGGGTTTCTGGCTTAGTGCAGGTGTCACAGACACCTGCACACACACACTCTACCCTGATGGCGTCCCAGTTCCGACTGGCATGGCTTGCAGCGCGCCAAATGTATCCATCTCTGAGCAGGGGATTCTAGCAGTCCTATTGGCTTAGCTACAGCACCTGACCAGTAGCCCCTTTGCATTCTGGCTGTGGTAGTTCCCGCATAGAGCCTCCTCTAATGCTCGCCGCTCAGCGCGCTTATACTGCGCATGCGCAAGCCTCACGCATGCGCGAATATTAACAAAATGGCGGCGCCCTGTGAAGGGAGCTGCCGGTGGCGCGATCGTCATTGCGGCAGCTGTGCAACTTTCCCGACACTGTCGGGACCTGCCCCTTGCCTCCCTGGATAGAGTACCCTCGCCGGGAGGTAAGGGGCTTACGGAGGACCAGGGGGACCTGGGTTACATAAATATATATATATATATATATATATATATATATATATATATATATCAAATGAAAATATCACTTGTGAGCACATTCACATGTCTATATATATATACACACACACTGTGTTCAGAAAAAACTGAACCCATTCATTTTTCAGCATATCATTCCGCAAAATCACAATTTTTTTCATGAAAATTTGAGCAATTATAAATCTGTCCCGGTAGATTATTACTCTGATGGTTGGGGCAATGCAGCTCATATTAATAAAGGTTAAGCCCTGCCATTGCCCCAATCTGACCATGTGGGAACACGCCCTGACGTCATGAACGACGGATGATGCGTCGTACGCTGGAAGATGTCGGGACGTCACTGACGCCATGATATAACATACAATTTGATAGCAATGGGACAATTAAAAGGAGGGGAACACCACTAAACTTTTGAAATCCTCTGGGGAAGCTCTTGTTTGAGTGAAACGCGCAGGGCAGATTTTTGCTGGCCATACAGACTCAGGAAGGCATTTGTTTGTTGCTGGTGGACTGCAGCTGAGATTTGGTTCCTGATTTTCAACCCTGTGATGACATCTACTGCTTAGCGGCCATTTAGCAGGATCAAGGGCTGATAGGAAGTGCTGCAGTCGAGTTCCAGTATTTGACCCAGGGTGGTCCAAATGCCTGTCTCAAAGTTGCCTATGTAAGTGCATTATTAATATATACTGCAATCTTCACTATATTTGCGTTATCCTTTCTATGTGGAATTTACGTCCCCCTTCTCCTTAACCTCCACTGCAGAGGTAAATGAGAATTTTAACAGGTAGTGTTAGGACCTGCATACTGGTCATGCCGTGACGTGGCTGCATAGTGGTTATGCCGTGACGTTGCTGAAGCTTATAATGCTTCGCCAAAGGGTTTAACTAAATTACCCTTATTTATGAGAATACTAACATTGACGTACAGTATTTAACTATGTGTTTTGTCACATTGGATGTAGCATTGAGTCTTTTTTACTTGTTTTATACCCATTGAGGCATGTCTGCATTCCCGTTACTAGGACATGCTCTGCTCTCTTTTGACCATTCTATTGGATCCAATCCGAAACATAATAAAAGGGGGGCCTAATCTATGCTATACTTTAGGGAACATCTTCCCTACCTCTACTCTCTGAAGTCTTTCTCTTTCTTCCATGCTGGAACTCTCTCCCAGAATCCTCTGCTCCTGTTGTTTATAGCTCCTACAACACAGTACTCCTGTGTCACCACTGGATGGAGCTTAACACCTACTCTCACTTTCAACTCAGTGTTTACTTTAGTAACCAACACCAGGGGGATATATATATATTTGTGATACAATCACTGTCCCTGTATAGGCTTGAGTGTTGCAGCAAGTGGGCTTTCCAACCTACAGGGAGTTAATCTCCCCTAGAGAAGCTAGTTCAGCTTCAGCTAATCAGGCTGGACACCTGAATCAACAGGAGATGTAAAAGTCAGGAAGTGGCCTGCACACTGAGAGACTGCTTTTCCCCAGAGAAGGGGGGAGAGAGAGTTCTCACCAGCTAGGAAGAGCCTGGCACAGTGCCCTTAGGCTCGCTGGATGGTGGTCACGGAGCCAGCTGGGACTGCCTGGTTTTTTAACCCAGGAAGAATGAAGGACGCAAGACTGCACTGAAGCAGGGATGTCCTGTCCAGAACATTGGGACTGCAGAGAAGAGGGATTCTCTGAACTCTCATAGGCCGAGCCCCATACAGAAACAGATAAGAGCTAAACATTATATTTCTGTGCCTAGAGATTGTGTATATCGTTTATATATAATGGTACATGTTTTGGGGTAGAAACCAGCTTAGCTAGCCACCAAGTTAGAAAGGGCTGGAGCTGTTGTTTAGTCAGTATCCTATGAAGGAGTAGATGTTTATTTTATGATTTGTTTTGCCTTATATATTAGAAAAACAGAAAAAAATACAGTGCCAAAATGGGATAGATGGATATATATATCACTGTAGATGTTAGAGAGAAAATGAGAGAGGTAGGGAAGGTGTTATTATCAAGGTGGATATAATCACAAAGGCTAGGTATTTACAGATGCAGCCACAAGTATTAGAACTCTTGCCTTGGAAATTCTGGGGCAGTCTCACAGTAAATGCCCCAACATTACTGCAACATTGCCTCAATATTTCTGTGAGATTCTTAATGGCCCATCGGATTAACACAGCAGGGGTCCCTGCAGTCCCATTCAGGTGCAGGGCTATGTTCTCTTCTGAAAACTTGGTCCCTCCTGACCCTGAGACAGCCAAAATCTCCTGGAACTCAAATTGGCATAAAATCAGAGCCGCGACCGCTGCGTTCGATTCTGAGAACTTGGTCGCAGAAGTCGGGAGTTAGTCTCTGGCGGGCAGGCTGTTCATGCTTGAAATCAAAGCCGGTTGTTTTGCTTTTACAAACAAAGCCTCTTTGAAAAGTCCGCCCTCGCTCTTTCAGCTCAGACTCCAGGGGAACACACAATCTGATTGGCTCAGGGCTTCTTATAGTATTCTCTGATTCATTCACAAAATTGAAGCACACTGGACAGCCAATCAGCGCGTGGGAACTTTCTCAAGCAGCCAATCAGAGCCAAGCCGGGTAGAAAAGCAAGGTCAGCGGGAAATTTTAAACAGCCAAGAGACATGCGCAAGCCACATCTCCCCCCAGCTATCCAAATGCCACCCACTGGTCAGGCGCCCCATGGTCTGGCAGAACAAGGGGCATCCCGGAGGACTGCCTTGATCTCCGGGACCTAGTTCTCCACCTTTTCCTGCTAACCAAATGCCATTTACACCTCTGGGCATCCTCTGGCTGCTTTGAACTCCGATGTCCAGTAAACTTACCAGCGCCTATGGGTTAGCTCGGACAGCCTTATTGGACATCGGTTCCGAATGTTTAAACATTAAAACTATATTTTAATACACACTGAGTCTCGGGGAACCCCTTCAGCTACGTGGGACATTAGGTGAAGGTCTTGTGGGGGAACAGAAAAGGAAAAATGTTGTTTTATTTCTGCCTGCCTTATTCGCCACACACTTTCCCTCTGACTCAGTTTGGACTCTCAGAGCCCCCACAACCTTATATACGGTTGGGCACCCACACACCCTATACTGTTTGTGGGTCACTTGGCACTAGCTGGGGTATACCCCTTAACCTAGGGATTCCCTCAGCTACATGAATACAGATTTATCCCTGTGCCTCATTCTCCTTTCTGGGCTGTGCTAAAGCAAGGTACCCTAGAGGCGAGTCGCGCTTACGTCTTCAAGGGGAGATAATGCTGGGACAAACGGGCTTGACCTTTATTATAGAGCCTGGTTCCCCCCTCCCGTCTCAGTTACCTATAATCCCAGTCACAGGGAGTTTAATGGTGCGTGTGTCCTAATGTATAATTAGACATGGTTTTGGTCTCATGGTTTATTTAAGCAGTTTGCTTAAAAGGCCAATTAATGCATTTCTGTAATTTGACTAATTTGATTTTTTTTTTTAATTTTAACGGCTTGGCTTTGGAATTCGTTTTACAAATACATATCATTTGGTTCAGTTATTACAGTATATATTCAGGTATAAATAAATGTGTTGTGTGAAGTGCAAATTATTGCAGTCATAATTTCTGATTTCCACTTTTATGTAACTTAGTTATTGCTGTTGTAAATCAGGCAACTGCTGAATGTATTTAATGTTTCATTAACGTAAAGGTAAAATACATTAGAATATAAAAATATGTGTGCAATATTAACTGTGGAGACTGTAACACCCTTTCCCCCCTCTCACAGGAGATCTGCCTGTTACGTGTGCTCTGGTGCTGTGTAGCTCAACTGCTGTAGGCCAGGAAGCCGGAGCCTCTGCGGTGGTAGAGGGAATAGCAATGGGACTTGAGGGTGATTCGTTGGTGCAGCGCCTCCATCCTGCAGGGTAGGCGCCGGGGACAGGTAGTATTCCCTGCAGGAACTCCCTTTCCCAATAATGATACAGAGACACGGAACTGTTCTCCATTTATTTGACGGGACAGGTACCCAATTCCAGCTCTTGCAAGACAGATACTTCTCACACGACCATCACATTACATCTTCCCTTGCATCTTGCGGCTCGGTCATTCCCTGACTAGGCCCCCCAAGGGCTTGAGGCCCCTGAGGCTAGTCGCCGCCCCCTTACCCTCTGGAAGACACCCGCCTGACATAATGGGGAGCAGGCTACATCCTGGAACCGTCTTACTAAATTTGGGTTGGGAGCCTCTTATTTACCTGGGGAGGGGTTAGCGACACTACCCCAAACTGGGCAGTTGTTAGAGGAGGTCCCGGTGTCACACCCTACTACGTGTGACCCCTTAACACTCCGCCCCCAGACATGACACTCCCAACTGCCATCCAGCCTGCACCTGGCTATGGCAACAATATTGTATCATCCTGAGAACCTCATAAAGGCGCTCTAAGGGTTACCTCTGTTCATAATTAAAGTATTCTTTGTGTCATGTGTTTTTTTGTGTATTTTTTACATATATATCAGCACTCAATCAAACTACACAGCAACGTCCAGTCCACATGCCTTTATGTATGTATACAGATGTGTCACTGCTGATCTCCTCTTCTCCCTCTACCACTTGCCCTCTTGATCCCATTCCCTCCCATCTCCTAAAACCTCTTGCTCCTTCTATAATCCCTATGCTCACACAGATCTTTAACTCTTCCCTCTACTCTGGTACCTTTCCATCCTCCTTCAAGCATGCAACCGTTATACCATTACTCAAAAACAGCAAGCTTGACCCTACCTGTCCTTCTAACTATAGACCTGTCTCCCTCCTGCCTTTTGCCTCCAAACTCCTTGAACGTCTTGTATTCTCTCGATTGCTCCACTTTCTCACCACCTATTCTCTTCTAGACCCTCTACAATCTGGCTTCCGCACTGCTCACTCTACTGAAACAGCCCTCACTAAAATAACTGACGACCTCCATGCTGCCAAAGACAGAGGTCATTACACTCTGCTCATATTACTCGACCTCTCTGCAGCATTCGACACCATGGACCACCCTCTTCTCCTTCACATTCTCCATGCTCTTGGTATTCGGAATAAAGCTCTATCCTGGATCTCCTCTTACCTCTCCCATCGTACTTTCAGTGTCTCTTTTGCTAACACCTCCTCCTCCTCTATTGAGCTCTCTGTGGGGGTACCCCAGGGCTCTGTCCTGGGACCCCTTCTCTTTTCTCTTTACACACTCTCTCTAGGTGACCTAATCACATCTTTTGGGTTTAAATATCACCTCTATGCTGACGACACACAAATTTACCTTTCAACCCCTGACCTTACACCTGTGTAACCCATATTCCCCCCTCCTAGACTCATCTGACATATCTAGGGCGTGTGAGGGCGGATTACATGTGCTTAGTGGTGCGTACCTGTGTGGAACAGGAGGGCTTGAGTCTCCCGCGATGGTATGGGGGACAACAGGACCTGGCTTCTGGGGTATTAGCCTCCATTCTTCTAGTGGTGGTGTAGCGCCTCCATCCTCTATACTCCCAGGTATGTGGGATAGGACCTGTATAGAAGAGTGAACCCTGGTCCCAGGGTGGATACTCCCGAATCACACAACAGTCTTTGTGGTTAAAAGATAAGTCTATCTTTATTGTTCTTGGCCTCGCCCGACAATATCAGCAGCCTTCAGCTACAACAACAACAACAAGCTCCTAAGCCTTCCAGACTCTCCCCTCGGTACAGTCCTTTCCTCCTCTCCTTCCCTCCAAATATGCTCTCTGTCAGGATGGACTGTGCTGGGGCCTCAATACCCCACTGCCCACTGCAGAGGATATCCTCTGGTTGGGGAATGAATCCTCCCCATCACCCTTGCATCAGGGTGAGGGGCATTGGTCCCACCTGAGCTTGGCTTGCTCTCCAAATGTAATGGGCCAGCTCTTTTTCTGGCTAGCTCCCAGGACGGAGCTCGTTCTATCACTCCAACTCCTTGGACAGACCCGCTCCAGAGACGGGTGAGAACAGACAGACTGTCACTTACAGGACCTGGCTGCTAAATAGTCTCGGTCCCACCTCTTATGATGTCAGCAAGACCTCCCCTCTGCTCACGCCTGCAGCAGAGTTCGAGGCCTGCATCTATCACGCAAGGTAGGGCATGAAGGGGGAAAACCCATGATTACTACTGGCGCCTGATCTTAACAGGACTTACCACAGTAGAAGGAAGATAGGTATAGCCCGTGCTGTTTACAGGGGGCTACACCTGCTATACAGACAAAAGTCTCTGAATGCCTCTCTGGAATATCATCCTGGATGGCCATCCGCCGACTGAAACTTAACATGGCAAAAACAGAGCTCCTTATACTTCCTCCCAAACCTGGCCCTACTACCTCCTTCCACATTACTATTGGAAATACGATCATTCACCCAGTAGCCCAAGCACGCTGCCTAGGGGTTACACTTGATTCCTCTCTCTCATTCTCCTCTCATATTCAAAACGTTTCTAAAACTTGTCGCTTTTTCCTCCGCAATATCACAAAGATACGCCCTTTCCTCTGTTACTCGACTGCTAAAACTCTGACTCAGGCCCTCATTCTCTCACGTCTCGATTACTGCAACCTTCTGCTGTCCGGCCTTCCTGCCTCTCACCTGTCTCCCCTACAATCTATTCTAAACGCTGCTGCCAGAATCACTCTACTCTTTCCTAAATCTGTCTCCGCATCTCCCCTCCTGAAATCCCTCTCCTGGCTTCCGATCAAATCCCGTATCTCACACTCAATTCTCCTCCTCACTTTTAAAGCTTTACATTCTTCTGCCCCTCCTTACATCTCAGCGCTAATTTCTCGCTATGCACCATCCCGACTCTTGTGTTCTTCTCAAGGATGTCTTCTTTCTACCCCCTTTGTATCTAAAGCTATCTCCCGCCTTACTTTCTCACTTTCTGTCCCGTTCTTCTGGAATGCCCTTCCCCTCAATACCCGACTAGCACCCTCTCTGTGCACCTTTAAGACCCACCTTAAGACACATTTGCTTAAAGAAGCATATGAATAGCACTGGATAATCCTGGAAACATGATACATAAAGCTTGGCCCCCTGCAGACGCACTTACCAGAACTCCCTCCTACTGTCTCTGTACGTTCTCCCTACCTACCAATTAGATTGTAAGCTCCTCGGAGCAGGGACTCCTCTTCCTTAATGTTACTTTTATGTCTGAAGCACTTATTCCCATGACCTGTTATTTATATTATTTGTTATTTATATGGTATGTATTCCTACTGTGAAGCGCTATGTACATATATGGCGCGATATAAATAAAGACATACAATACAATGTAGCAGGTGTTAATGGTCCTGCTGGCACATTGCAGCGATACACACACAAAAAACCAGTGAGAGCAGACAGCATTATGTCTGTATTAGCCACGCACAAAAACATGGCAGTGCTAATGTACAGTATTATGCTGCCGCTAGCGCGCCCAAGCTGGTGCAAGAACGCCTGTTACATCTGTATACTTTTTCATGTGAGCTAATGCACAGCAATGTCAATGTAAGGCCAAGGGCTTATGCAATAAACGCATAACTTATATGATTATTTAAATAGTTTTATGTATAGTATAAATATACACATTAGGCTTGTCTATTTTTCAATAAAATTTACAAATCTATAAATACTGCAAACATGTTAATAAAATCTGTAAATTAGCAGCAGTTATTTAAGTGCATAAACTTCAATGTTTTTCTTCCTCCGTATTTTTCATATGATCTAAGGTAGTTTTGATTTTTCTCAACCCTCCGGTGTTTTACCGTTGCAGCTGTAAAGCAGTAATGTGCGTCACCGCCTTTGCAATCAAGTGAACTGTAATAATTTTTCTGAATAATGCGACAAGTTTGCAAACTGCCTTAGGTTTGCTTTGTTCTAAGAATCCAGCGTGCTCTACACAGCATATAAACACGATCAGCCATTGCCACAGCATGGTAAGTAAACCAGTGATTTTTTTCTGCTTTTGGTCCAACTCATTGTAGTAGACAGATAAAACATCTTTGTATTAATACATTTAAAATGTTATCCCTTTAGCTCTCACAATAGAGTATCATATCATAGCATGCTAAGAGCTCATTATTCTCCACCCAAATAACGACAGACCCTGCACGTGGGGAAAAACAAGCCAACAGCTTTATTTTTTACTTTCTATTCTAAAAGCCAGGGTCATATGTAAGATGATTTAGCCCAGATAGTGTCAACTCTGCCCTCTTTTCCAAGCACAACAAGTCTGTTTCTTTTCTTTACTTTATTTGTGGAAAGCAGGTGAAAAACAGGCACTTGTGTAGAGAAGTAGGTTTTGGGATAATGTCTCTCTGTGGGTGCTTGGTAGTTAAAGGCAGGTGAAAAATATAATCCTACCAGTACAGGAGTTTACAGCAGAGTGCTCACTCATCCAGAGGTTATGGTCGAAAATGAAGTGAGGGGGAAGGATCACACTAAAGGTTCAGTGAGACTGCACTAACTGTCAGCAAAAGACAGGGGGGGGAAATGGGAAAGCCCATAGCTGGGAGGACTGGAGATGTTGCCAGAGCAACCAGGGGTATGACAGACTGGAAGGAAAAAGGGCAACATAATGTATCCATTCCATCTGCACTGGGAGTGAACTGCAAGGAAAGTGACATCCTCGTGCAGCTAGCAGGGGGAACTGTCAAGGGAAGGGGGGCTGAAACTGAGAAGGCAGATATGGGTATTTCTGTTCCATGACACTTTCAATTTACCAACTCTTTTTCACCCCCCCCCCCCATGCCAGGCAGCCCGGCCGTAGCTCAGAGCCCAACAGCATTGCCGTGGCTCGTGGCTCCCGCTGCTGCCCATATAAGTGGTAGCAGAATTATTCCATCAGCCTCAACGAGGGCGCCATTATAGTCTGTATCCTTATACTGTACCTATTGGGATCTCCCAGCCTGACAGGCCAAACCCATGTCCTAAATTATCTTCTACCACGCCTTCACTACTCCTTCCTGCAGCTTCATGTTAAATATATTGTTCCAAATATCTAACAGGTGTTTCACATCCTTTAAAAAAAAACAAAAAATCCCAGTATGACCATACCGAGTAACCTCCCAGACCCATTGTAAATGTACCCATGACTTTAGAAAAAACAGGATATTCAGCGCTCGTGCTGTATGATGGTGTGGATGATCCCTTTGCAGCATGTACATAAAGCGTCTCCCCAGAAACTCTCAAATCTAGGTGAACCCCCCTTAAAAAGGGGGGAGGGCACCCTGAAATACAAGATAATAAAAAATGCACAAATGCGCACCAGGGATTAGTGGAAGGTAATTTATTAAAAATACACACAAACTCTGAGGGGATCCAACCCCACCTCAGAACAGCTGTGCAGCTGGACGGCTAAGTACTACCCAGGAGAACACCTAATGTTAATGAGAACACCTAAATTACCCTACTGTGAGGGTTACATTAATCACCTTGTTGTGCACACTATATTATCCTCCGCAGGCTAATTGGTGTAAGGGGAGAAACAATTCCAAGTGTTTCTCTCTAGTGTTATCCTCATAACCTTACATCTTCCAAAGCAGTAATAAAAAGGTTACCCTTTGGTTCTAAAATGACCATTTACTATAGGTAGTCACATAGATTGGATCTATCTTCGCTACCCTTGCCAATGATCATTAACATATTTGCCAAAAGTCTAAGATTACAGCGCGTTTACAAATTATACGCTCTGATATATTTGACTGAGACAAGACTTTATCTACACAGTGGTCCCACTACGGCCCCATTCCTATATCTATAGGCAGCTATAATTATAGCACAAGATCCTGAACATCAATCAAGGATCTCCATATGTAAAATCAACCTAACTACCCAGAGTTACGTTACCAATGACAGTCACGTGCTGTTTGACACACATTTTATTTTAAACCCCCTTTTTGTATTCATTGGTTAATAATAAAGTATTTTAACACATTCATTATACATTTAGTTGTGACGGAGTGCATGTATACTAGGTTTCCTTTTCTCTATGAGATAATCTTAGTAGCCCTTATTTTTTGAGAGAACGGCAACATTGCCTTAAGGGGTTCTGGATGGAAGCTTGATGGGTGAAGTGTTGCATTGCGATCTGTAGGTTTTCGATAAAGGTCTGTATTAAGACTGTGCCCATCATAAGTGATGAGTACATCTAAAAATGATATCTGAGTGGGACTCCAGTTATTGGTAAACCGAACTGGGGTCGGCAGCCTATCTAGGTATGTAAAAAAATCTATAAGCTGTTCATCCGTTCCATCCCAGATAAAAAACAGATCATCTATGTAACGACAGTAAAAGATCATTTTGTCAGAGTAAATGGTGTTATAGATTTATTTAACCTTAATTGTTTTTTTATGGTGCGCAGCTTCTCTTGCGATATTGCCCAAACTCTAAATACATTTCTTATATTAAATTAACCCAAAAGGGTTAATAGAGGTCTCTAGAGAACAAAGAATAAATCATATAAAGAAATCCTATCCCTTTCAGGGATCTAGCTACACAGCATAATAGGCCACCCCTATTAACCCTTTTAGGTTCATTTATTATAAGAAATGTATTTAGAGTTCGGGCGCCAGAATTTTTCCTTTCCTACTTAATTTATCTGTAATGGGTACGAGACCTCCAATCCATTCCAGCTGCAGAACCTAAATATATACTATTTCCTTTTTCTAAAGAGATAACTTTTTTGACACAAATGTTATTTCCCATTTCATAGAACAATTATATTTTTGTTGTTTTCTACAACACCAGTCGCGCACCAGTCACACGCACCAGTCACGCGCACCAGTCACGCGCACCAGTCGCGCACCAGTCGCGCGCACCATTCGCGCACCAGCCACTTCACTGTACAGTACCTACACTTCTCAATTTCCTAGGGATCCCTAGCCCCACGCCAAACCAAACGCGGAACCATAGGTAGGTATAGAACAAAAGTCCAGAGGCCGGTACTACAGAGTATCTTTAGGGGATGTGTATGGGGTCAGGAGTGGAGAGTCACGTTAAGGAGATAGTCAGTACTATATTATAAAGAACTGTATCAAACTTTGCACCTGTATCATTTGCAGCTTTCGTTTCACATTAATTAAATCTGCCAGGATTAGGTGCCACAAACTTTAGCTCCTAAGAAGAGATTTCCTTCAAATATATATATAAAATAAAAAGTCTGCTTCATGTGTATGCAGTTTGCACAAATTTCCACAAGTTTACATTTTTGCTCTATGTTTTGGCACAAACTGCATAATTTTAATACATATCTCACACAATGTTTCAAAGTTACAATGTTACTTGATTTTGGTTTTTTTAAAGCAGCAGTTGAAGCTGACATTTAAAAAAAAATCCCCTTTAATATGTGCATCAATACAATCCACACAATGATAAGTAAGTAGCTAAGTTGCAGATCAATCCATTCTCCTGCGATCGATCGTGAAGATTCGGCTCAGGGGTTCACTAAATGGCTGTCAGTGCAGCAAAAGAGGACCAAAGATGCACAGTTCTGTGGGGAAGATCATGTGACCAGGCATTCACTAGATACAATTGGTGCACTGATAGGGAGAGGACACGACTCAAAAAGGGGCGTAACCCTGTTTCAGAAGAGCAAGGGGATGTGACTTTGTTTTTGTTTAAAAAAATGCTAGAATACTTTTCTCATAGTACAGAACTGATTTATTATATTAAAAAAAAACACACATGTAGGATATTGCTTGAACTGCTGCTTAAAGAGATGTTGAATGTGTGTTTTTAAGCAGGTTGCACTCGGGCGAGCACAAAATCCTAATAGATTCAGAATATTCAACTGTTTGTTGATGTTTTTCATATCTACTTTTCAGATGTGGTTCCTAGCAATTAAACATAACGGCGAGCCAAGGAATAATTTACTATTCATGGGAACATTTTCTTTTCAAAATTGATTCATCCTTCCTGCCAATATTTGGATACACACAGGACTTCAGATTCGAATGATTTACAACTGTCAGCCTCCTGCTGTTCCTCACCAATGCACCCTCATTTATTTCATATAGATTGCAGCTGCATTTCACATGCTGTTAAAATTAGAACATTTTATAATTTACGTTTATGGGGATTGGTGTATCAAGGAAACTTTGCAGCATAATTGATTCAATTTGGGGGGTTATTAATACAGGCGGCTTAGTCTCAAAAATTCACATTCGCGGAGACATTTGTGAAAAAACAGAAAGTGAATCCCTGCTTCTCCCATCCCGTTTCCAGTGGGCACCACTATTAAGGTGTGATGAATGTATTTAGCTAATCCACCTGTAACTGCTTATTGGGCAGCTTGCGGGAGGCCTACAGTTCCTCCTTTTCAAGGTATATAATCTCCCAGTAAGGTCCCTGTAAATTCACTTTCCAATTTACTTGCATACATGTAAGTATCTTTACTGGTATATACCAGTTTTTAACTGCACTATGTTACATAAGCTTATGCTTAGTTTATTAACCCCTTCAGGGTAAATTTCACAGAACATTTGTATGCATTTAGCATAGGGACCTGCTACTGAAACTTACCTTGACGTTGGTTAGCAGGCTTGTCATTATTTGATCAAAGGATGCCACCAAAAGTCTCCTTTGTCTTGCAGACTTAGGTTTCACTATGTATATTTATTTCCCCATTTATTGTTAGACCAAATAATGCGGATATGGAATTTGGGCCTGACTTCCGGCACAAACCGGCATTAGAGAGAGGCACGCAGAAGCTGTCAGCAGCACTGTATTCTTTATACAGTGTATCCTTGAGCCACACAAGAGGATCCACCATACTGCTGTGAGAGAGATCATATTGCTGCCTATTCCTATCCTGGCTCCAGTTAGAGAGAGATTGAGTCTCTAACATGCTCTGAATCTAAGAAGAAATTTGTGAGTGGATTGATATTATATTCACTTAGAAATTCATTTTACCGAACTGGTCGCAATATTTTGTTCTGTATTTTATTTTTTCATACGCTGTGAACACTCTGCGCTCCCATCACCTGGAAAAAAAGAAGATTCGCACAAACCTAGGAATAGTCTACAAAGGGTTTATCCAGAGCTGCTTTACATATTTTTTGCACATGTATCACTTGCACTATTGATGTATTGATGTTTTTGATCTAGATTGTTCACTTGGTAAGTTTAATTGCACGTGTTAGAATCCAAATCCCCAACCCGGATTTCTTGACCAATTTTGATCCCCACACCAGAATCCATCTGTGGATGAGGTACTAAAAAATCTGTGTCTTGTAGTGATGAACTTTTTTCCCTTTAAGGCAATTCGAGTGTCGTCTCTCTTTCAAGCAAACATCTGAGTAGGAACATATTGCACTATATTATGTTTTTATTGGTCTATTTCCGGTTATGACATCCACGCTTCCCAAACTTTGAAGATTTTCTCATCTGGAAGAACGTTTGGAACAGTTCTTTATAGGGTTCAGAGCTGCATTTTAATCACTATTTTTTCACTTGTGTGGATATACAGTTTTAGTATTACATTTCACTCTCTTCACATACGTATAATAACATGATTTTAATTTATTATATTGATTATACATATGATAATTCATTATAAAGTTCGGAGCACCCTTCACACTTTTTGTTTTCTTCTACTTTATACTGTATGAAGATATCCCTTGCCGTGATACTGTACAGCTTTTTGTACCCTAAGTAACATGTTTTTTTAGTTCTTTACAGGATTTGAAAGCTTTCATCCTGCCAGCTTCAGAACAACAATTTCTGGGGAAAAAACAGCACTATATAGTTTTGGAATGATTGTTTATCTTTTATAAATACTGTTATATCTTATTTTGTAAACTACTGTAACTCATTGCTCGAGGGCTTCTGTACAAATAGACCGGGAAGTCAGAATTGTCACGGGAGACCAGAACTATCACACCAGGGATCAATTCTCCAGACAAAACAACAGAGTTGATCAAATTGAATTTACTGGAGAAAAGGTATCCACAACTGTGCATAAACAGACAACGCACATTCCCAACTGGGAAACTGGGGTTACCCTATATATCTAGGTGCAGGGACCTCCGTAAAGAGATTTTCCCTGTTCATTTCCCCGCACAGTGTCTACAGAGACTGGTTTTCAGGCCTGGGACCGGCACTGTAGCTCTACATCTGCAACAGCCAGAGACATGGAACTGGAGCAAGAGCTACTGTAACTAGGGGCCGCCCTCCTCACCTTTTTATACCCCCTGCCACAACAGGGTTACAATAATAGAGAGTTGAGGCCAGGTGTCTTCAATATGACTCAGCCCCTGATTGGTGGGTTGAAACATAACTTTGGTTACATACTGTACAAATAGTTACATGGAAAGGTCACATAACACTTTTCAACATTCCAGCGGAACACAACATTAACCTGGTCCCTGAAGTGCTGGAACCAGGCTACCTAATATATATATATATATATGTATATATAAATATACACACACATAATACTAATGTATTATTGACAGGTAGGGGTAATTGCGTGGTTGACCTTTAGTAAAATAAGTCACATCTAACCCTACCGTCACAAGGATATTCCTGCTTCAGCACAGGTCTCTCTGTCTGTGGCAAAGCATAAAAAGGATCCGGGGTCCAACCGCTCCAAAAAAAGTTAAGTACTCACCAGCAAAGAGGTTAAAACATGTTACTTTATTAAACTACATAAAAATCAAAAAACGAACAGCACAGAAACTCTCCCACGCGTTTCACGCCCACTGTGGCGCTTTTTCAGTAATTTTGATTGAGCCACCTGTGCTTAATCAGGGATATTTTGCTTTTGAAAAAACAGATAGAAACGACAATCAAAATTGAAATATAGAGAAAATAGCAAAACTCGTGTGTCAGGGACATCCCTGACATATATACCTAAACTCTCACTCTGTTCATAGTTTCCTTGCTTGTCCACCAGGTTTGCTGCTGCTCCTGTCTTCTCTGGGATTTCTCTCTGCTGTTTCCTCTTGGTTCTATTAGGGTCCTGTGTTCTGTCTTTTCCCTGCCTCTATATTTTCCTATTTTCTGGTGTACTTTTGCCGGTGTTGTTCTGTTCTGCGGGGCCCTGTTTCTTGACCTGTTCCTGTGCTTGTAACACATTGAGTCTTAGCTTCTGATTAATGGACCTTGCCTGTATTTTGCTTGTCCAGTTCTGTTCCTCGTCCTGTTCCTGTACCCAGTCCTGTTCCTGCATCTGTGTCCTGTTCCAGCATCCCAGCCCTGTTCCTGCAACCCAGTCCTGTCTACGTGTCTCAATCCTGTTCCCTGTGTCCCAGTCCTCTTCCTGTACTCCTGTCATGTCCCTGTATTCACGTCATGTTACTGCCTCTTCGCTGCCAGCCCCAAACTCTACCTGTGACCCAGGCGATGCCTATTCACTGTCTGCCTCTGACCTCTGCCCGCAATCCAACAACGCTACTTCGCTGCCAACCTCTGACCTCTGCCCGTGACCCAACAACACTACTTTGCTTCCTGTCACGGACCCCGGCCTGTGACCCCATTCTTCATTTCTGCCTACTTTTCCGGCCATTGAGATGTATCCTCCGCATGCCACCCCTAGAGTCTTTGACACAGTGAAAGATTTTAGAACTGCGTTTGTCACACAATTCAAAAGGGAAGCTGCAAAAATACAAACAAAATTAGTAGACATTCACATACAGAGTAACTCAATACTTGGGGGAACTATTCCAGATTATCCCAATGTCATTTTTTGTAAGGCTCTGAATGTTAAGAATAACATAGCCCACAACACTTTTAAAACCACAAATAATCCTATGAAGAGTTGGCTAAGTCAGCCGTAAAGTTTTTCGGCTTTACAGTATGTAAATCTTGCATTTTATGCTTGAAATAGATCTCATTTGTTTTCAATTGTGATAACTACAACTGACACTCTAATAATTTTCTGTATATCGAATTATTAATATTACATTCCTATTGCCATCTTGTTTCTTTCAATAACCACTGGTAATACATTTTTGAGCGAAACGTTTCAAGGGTGATGAAGGGGCCAGGTGGCCTTGAAACATTTCTCTATTGTGCACACATAATGGTATGTATCTGCTGACCTTTCCTTTTCCTGTATTTCTGCTTTTTTTGATAGATTAAAGAAGAAACTTGGTGAGACCAAAAGCAAAACATGTCAATCATTATTATTCTTGAGTCCTGATGCAATTTGGATTTTGTATAGTTGTATGCATCTTGTGGTGTGGATGCTCCTAGCACCTCTAGCTGAATTGTGTCAAACAGGGTGAGTGCTAGTTCTTTTTTTCTTCTTCATAAAATCATAGTATACATACGTGGGGAGAGAGAAGTTAAGGGATGAAGTGGAGGGGATATTAGGGAATTGGTAATTAAGAGGCTTGCTGGGAGAGTGTGGAAGGGGGTAGTTAAGGGGATTGACAGGGAGGGTGCTTGAAAGGTAGGGTGAAGTTTTGAGCTTTTTTTTTTCAACTTTCAATTTTTATTGGAAAGTACAATTACAACCAGTATTCCACAGCCCGTTGTTGCATTTCCATTTTTGTCAAACTACATGTAGTGACAACAATTAGACGTGACTACTTGACACAGGACAAACAAAACCGGACAGACTTGACAGGGAGAGAGGGATAGAGGGGGGGCGGGGGGGAGGGGGTATGGGGGAAGCGGGTATTGTGTTTCCAGGCTCTGGAGAGGGTGAGAAGTTTTGTCTTGTTCGAGATTTCTCGACCTACGTAACGAGTTCTGACTTCGACTGGTTTTGCAAGGGCTCTATTACCCATCGGATTATTATTCCCCTCACATCTATGGCTCCCGGGCAGTCTGAAAGCTGTGCGTCGCTATGTCGTATTGTCTAATCTGACCATAAAGGAGAGCGTATTTGGTTTTATTAATGCAAGATTGAGGCGGCGTCCACTCCAGGGGTTTCTTCCTGGGTCAACCATGGATCCCAAACTTTTAGAAAATTTGTGCCGGAGTCATTAACTAAACTCGTTAATTGTTCCATCCGGCAAACATGCCAAATTCTGTTTCTGATTTTAGGGATAGTTGGTAGCTCCTGCTGTTTCCATAGTGCTGCAATCTCACATCTCGTGGCGGTAGCAAAGTGCGCGATTAATTTGTGCGACGCATTTGACAGACCCTGGATCCGCCTGCCCAAAAGGAACAGCCACGGGTCCAGGGGGATCTCCAAATCGAGAATCCGCTGAATCCAATCTCTGATTTTTTCCCAAATAGGGGCCACTTTAGTGCAAGACCACAGCATATGTCGGAGATCTGCTGCCTCCCCACACTGTTTAGGGCAGAGAGGAGAGTAGCCTGTTACAAATTTCGCTAAGCGCGTCGGAGTATAATACCACCTCATGAGGACTTTATATGCGTTCTCCTTTATTGTGGTGCAGATTGAGCTTTTTGCCGCCGCCTGAATAATTCTGTCCCATTCGTCGTCCTCTAAAGTCTCTCCTAGGTCATATTCCCACTGCTTCATGTAACTCAGTCTATTGTCAATGGGCGACTTCTGGCAGATCACTTCCCTGTACATTCTAGACGTGAGTCCCCTAGTGTCCGTATCTCTGGAACACAGCTGCTCAAAATTTGTTCGTGCCGGTCTTATTGGTGTTTTGTTGTAGAAATCCCTGATCTGGAGGTACCTAAAAAATTCGCTATTTGGCATATTCTTAGAAGATTTCATTTGTTCAAATGTTTGTATGGTCCTTTTGCCCTCCAGATCTTTTAGACGGGAGAATCCCTTCTGAGTCCAAATTAAGAAGTTTTTGCTATTCAGGCCCGGAGCGAAGTCTGGGTTGCCCATTATTGGTGTCATTACTGACGCCTTGGTTGTCAGGTTACATTTAAACTTCGTGGCCTCCCAGACTTTTAACGAATTGACCATGGTCTGTAGCGGATTGTTCATCTTGCGTACCCCTTCTCTGGGTAGCCAGATTAAATTTCGGATTTCAATTGGTGCACAACATCTCTTTTCCAACTCGACCCATCTCCGAAGGCTTGGGTCTGTGTGCCATTGGAAAATCTGCCCTAATTGGGCTGCTTTATAATAGGCCTGCAAGCAAGGCACCGCTAGCCCCCCGCGTAGTGTGGGACGTTTTAAAATCCCATTATTAATTCGTGGGTTTTTCCCATTCCAAATAAATTTCATAATTTTTGACTGGAGGGAGAGGATGTCCGCCTGTACCAATGGGATGGGGAGACTCTGGAAAAGATATAGCATCTTTGGGAGGAGGTTCATTTTCACGCTATGTATCCTCCCAATCCATGAGATATTCCCCTTCATCCAGGTTCGGAGATCCTCCCCCAGTGTCTTTATGATCTTGGGGAAATTTGCTTTATATAAAGTTTTGTATTCTCTCGTGAGATATACCCCTAAATATTTGATCGCAGAGGGTTGCCATTTAAACTGAAAATTGAGGTCAATCAGTTTTTCGATTTCTTTTGGTAAATTAATATTGAGGGCTTCTGATTTTGACTGATTGATCTTAAATCCCGAAATTTGGTTAAATTTGCCCAGTATGTTGAATAAATTTGGGAGAGATGTGAGAGGTTTTGTTATTGTGAGAATGACATCGTCCGCATAAAGCGCGGCTTTGTGCATTTGGTCTCCCAATGGGATCCCAGAGATATCTGGATTAAGTCTAATGTGTGCCGCCAAAGGCTCTATACATAAGGCGAACAGTAGTGGCGACAGCGGGCATCCTTGACGTGTTCCGCTTTTGATTTCAAACTGTTCTGAGGGGTAGCCTTGATATCTCACTCTTGCTGATGGATTTTTATACAGCGCCAGGATGGCCTGCAGGAGGCGTCCCTCAAAGCCAAATGCTCTCAATGTTTCCGAAAGGTAGGGCCAGTCTATTCTATCAAAGGCTTTCTCGGCGTCCAGACTTAACACCATGGATTGTATTTTTTCTTTTTGGGCCAGATCAATCAAATCTATAATTCTCCTGGTGTTATCTGCCGCTTGTCTACCTCCGATAAACCCTACTTGATCCGTGTGTATCAACCCGGGAAGGACACAACCCACCCTGTTGGCTATGAGTTTAGAGTATATTTTAAGGTCCGAGTTAATCAGTGAAATGGGCCGGTAGCTCTTGCAGTCTGCCGGGTCCTTTCCGGGTTTATGGATCACCGAAATTGAGGCTTGGAGCATTTGTGCTGGGAATGAGGCCCCTGCTAAAATTTCGTTGAATAATTTCAACATGTGGGGGGCAAGAATTTTTAAATATTTCTTGTAATATAAATTTGAGAAGCCATCTGGGCCTGGGGATTTAGCTGGTTTTAATGCTTTGATGACCCCAGAGAGTTCCTCCATCGTGAAGTCCGACTGGAGTGCCTCCCTTTCACATCTCTTCAAAATGGGTAATTGCGCCTCTTTTAGGAAGGTCCGTAACTCTTCCTTTGTTTTTGGGGTGTGGGTGACCTTATCTCCGTTGTATAATCATTCGTAATATCTTTTGAATTCCCCTGTTATGTTCGCTGGGATGGAGGTAAGGTCCCCGTCCTGGTTTCGAATTGCGTGAATGTGGTAATTTGGAAGCTTGTTTTTTAGCTTATTGGCAAGTAGTGTGTCCGGCTTGTTAGCTTTTTCATAGAATTTCCGTTTGGACCAGGTCAATTCCTTCTCAGCCTGAGCGGAGAGGAGAAGATTAAGGCTATTTTTAGTGGCTATTATTTTGGTTAATGTATGGGCATTTTTAGTGTTCTGATGTAAGGAGGAAAGCTCCGATAGCTGGTCCTCTAGTTTCAAAATTTTACTTTCCCGCTCTCTTTTCCTCTTAGCGGCCATATTGATAATGACCCCCCTGAGGGTAGCCTTATGGGCCTCCCACAGAGTGGAATGGGTAGTCACACTTCCCTCATTCTCCTCGAAGTATTGAGTGATCCGTTCCCCTATTTCCAATTGTAGGGCTGGGATTTTCAACAAGAGTTCATTTATTTTCCAGTTCGCTCTTGGTCTGTCTAGTGGGATGAGTGTGCATCGCAGCTCTATGGATGCATGGTCGGACCATGAAATATCATGGATCTCGGTGTGAGAGACCCCAGGGACCATTCTATTGGATACAAGGAAGTAATCTATCCTACTATATGAGTCATGTGGGTGTGAGTAGAAGGTATATTCTCGCAGTCTCTGGTGCTGTTCCCTCCATATGTCAAGTAATTGGCAGTCACGTAGCCCTTTTTTAATTGTTAGTATGTCAGATCTGTGTGTAGTATTAGTGGAGGAGCATCTGTCAAGGTCCGTCCGTAGCGCCCTATTCAGGTCCCCAGCGACAATAATGTTGCCTCTGGCCACCTTGTTAAGTTTCCCAAAGAAGGTAGAAAAAAAACCTGGGGCCGTCTCGTTGGGGGCATAGATTGTTGCTAGGGTGATTGGAAACCCTTGGATTGCGCCTCTGACTATAAGGAATCTTCCCTCTTTGTCTTTGAAGGTCTTATCGGGTACGAACGGTATCCGTTTATGTATTAGTATGGCCACCCCTTTCTTTTTCACCTTTGCGGAGGACAGAAAATGTGTTGGGAAATCCCTATCCAGAAATTTTGGGTAGTTGTCTCGAGAGAAGTGTGTTTCTTGCAGAAACAGAATTTCTGCTCCCTTACGCTTATAATCTCGGAAGGCTATTCTGCGCTTAGCTGGGCTGTTAAGCCCTTTAGTATTATGTGATACTAGCCTGAGTTCCTTACTCATTTAAGAGCGTGAGATGGTCTCGCTGTCGGTGTCTGGATCTGCGAACTACCTTTGGGCCATGTTCTCGGACGCTTCTTCTCCTTGTACTGCGATACCTCTCGTCGCCACCTATAGAAAAACACAAGGGGGAGCACACAGAAGGGAACACTTGGGGGGACACAACACACAATAAACAAGACATAAAACAATAGAGTTCTCGTCGTCTCTGCAACGCCGCCTCCACGACGAGATCACCGCCTTTGGGTGGCTGGTCTCCTTTCCAATCGACCAGGGGGACCGTAGGATGAAGATCACTCACCCCTCTAAACCAGTCCCAAAGGGCTTCACTAAGGTCCAGGAGATCTCCCTTCCTCCCCCTTAGTGTGTGGCCCATACGGATTACTGAAGCAGGTCTCTCCCTCCCTCTCCCGCCTCGCTCTTTCAGAGCTTGAATTAATAAAACCCAACATGAAATGAACTGAACCTGACTCTGTCCCTTGCTTTTTTAACACCGCCTTAGGGTATCCAGCTAGATCTGTGGTGTCTTAGCCTCATCCCCCTGTGATTATGAGCTTCCCCTCTTTTTCTCTTTTCTCTTTCTATAGCTTTCCCTCCATCCCTTCCATCTCTTCTGAGTCTCTTGCTTGTTCATTTCCCCGTTCCTTAGTTCCCTGCTCCTCTCTTGCTCAACTTGCCTTTGTCCCTCTGTTACCCTTCCACCTCTTCCTTTGATAACCTACTTATCTAATCCTATCTCACCTCCCCCTACCGTCTACTTCCAGTCACCACTCTCACCATCTATCTTTCACTATTCCAAAACTGTCTATTTTTCTACCTTCTCCCACTCTCTCAGTCTTGTGTATCTCCGTTCCCTACTTCCCTTCTCCTTACCCATTCAACCTATCTTCTAACCTTTCTCTTCCTCCATTAATATCTAACCTACTAATTCCCACTCCACTTCCCCCTACACTTTATTTCCAGTCACCACTCCCACTATCTATCTATCACTATTCTAAAGCTTTCCGTTGACCTCCCTTCTCCCTATTTACTCTCTTTTCATTCTAAGTCTCTACTTACCCTCCTCATCTACCCCTTCCTTCCTACTTGCTACATCTCTACCCCGCTTTAAATTCAAGTCTACTTCCTTTCTCCTTCTCATATCCTTGTCTCCATAAATATCTCCACTTCTGCTTGTTCCCGTTCAGCTACTTATTTTTATCTTCTTTCTACCTCCCGTGCTATCTCTCACCTGTCCTTTGCTCCTTTGATGGCGCTGCCGCGTTTACGCTATACTAACTCCCTTCCCGTATGTATTCTACACTGACTTTGCTTCATAATTCAAAAAGCCCGCCTCGGGCCGGTTAGGTGGCTAGTCTATGCCTGCACAGGACGACCGGCGCCCTCTGGACGCCTTGGGGGGCTTACGGCTGTCCTCAGCCTTTCTGGTGACGTCATCCGGCCGCCCCGACGGGATCCAGCTCCGTGCCACTTCCAAGATGGCGCCGCTCCTTCCGGAGCCCAGCTGTGACGTGTATCCGGGTGGCGGCCATTTTGGACGAAGACTCTCACCAGCGCGGAGGTGCGTGCGACTGCTCCAGTTTTCCCGCTCACCGCTCCCTTCCTGCTCCTGCGGCTCAGCGTGGATTCCCGCCTTCTTCAGCTGCATCGCCATTTTGTGTCAGAGGCTGCCATTCTCAGCAAGGTAGGCCGTCAAACTTCTCCACAGGGATGCTGCATCCGTTCAAGTTGTCTTGGCCCCGGACTTCTGTTGGTGGGGTGGCGGGACTCGACCCTCCTTCACTCGGGGGTGAGTTTGTATGTCCGGTGGCCACTTCAACGTAGCCGGGGGACAGAGTTCAGGTAACTTTAATAACTTCAGAAACGGAACTATATTAACGTATTAACGTCTTGCAATGAATTTTTATTCTTTGCTGATAACTGGAAATGTTCAATAACGTCCCTTAGTTAGATGCTGTGCCCCTTTGCTCTCTGGGGGATCTGGCCCTCTGTTCCCAGACAGGTTCTGGGGGGGCCATAGCTGGATCCTCCCCCACCGGGGCCTCACCTAAGCCCATCTTGTGGAGGAAAGTTGGCCTTCTTCTGGGCTTCTGATGGTGGTAGATTTGCCTCCCCTTGTAACTTGCAGGCCAAAAGGGAAGGTCCACCTATATCTTACCCCTTTATCTCTTAGGATCCTGGTGAACGGAAATAGAGCCCTTCGCCTAGCCAGTGTTTCAGGGGACAGGTCCTGATATATGGCCATGCGCACTCCCTCATGCTCTACATATGGAAGGGGCCTCGTTTTATGGAGCACTGCTTCTTTGGAGCGATAGTAGTGCATACGGAGCACTATGTCGCGCGGTTGCTCATTCAGCAGGGGTTTGGAGCGTAAGGCTCTGTGGCACCTGTCCAGGGTGAGATATTCCTTAGGGGTGTCAGGGAGCAGGGACTCTAGCCACTTCTGGATGAAGTCCTCGCTATCCAGCACAGTTTCGGGGACCCCTCTAATCCGGAGGTTGTTCCGCCTGTCCCTGTTTTCCATGTCTTCTTGGCGGTCTCTTAGTTCATTTATTTGGTCCTGGAGGCTAGAGTGTTTACGGTCTTGCTTCTTAATGGCCCTGATTGATTGGTCAACTTTATTTTCTAGGACGTTCGTCCTTTCCCCCAGCCCTGTAACCTCTCTCTTTATATCTTTTAGTTCTGCCTGCAACAGTGCCTTCAGATTATCATATAGTTTATCGATGTCACATTGTCTTACAGGGCGCATTGTCGGGTTGGCGCGCTCCTCACCTTCCCCGTCTGGCTCCGTCTCTGAGCCGGCATTCGAATATGGCGCCATTTCTCCCCCTGCACCGCTCGCTCCAGATCGGCCGAAATATTCAGGTAGCACCTTCTTCTTGGCTGGTTTGGGTGTTTTCTTCGACATAGCGGGATATTGTGGGGTAATATTAATGAAATGCTCCGTTTAATGGACAGTTTTATTGGGTTTTTTCTTGCAATATGTTCTAGCGAGGCACGGAGCACTTAACCTATGCGACCATGCTCCTTGCCGTCGCGCATGCGCCCTCGAAGTTTTGAGCTTTTAAGTTTTGTAAAATTTTTTTATCTTTCCTTAAATTTGTATGATGTGTTTATAATCATGTAGCGTACTGTTTACAACAGTGAGGAAAAGTAAACATTCACAGTACAAGCAATGTTTATAATGTGCACATCAACTTTAATAGAGGCTTATAAAAACATGAAATAAAGTTACTGCACATATACACTAGTTCGATAAAAAAAAAAAAAACAGCTGCAACCCTCCTCTAAATATTTCCTTAACAAATTAAACCGTCTGTTTGATGAGTGGGGGAGGTGGATCAGAACAAAAAATGACATGGAAGAGTGAAATACAGGAGTTAATATCTTTGTAAAGCTGCTGGCAATTAGTACACTTTTGTTATCTGTCTTTGTTTTCACATTTTTTTGTGTTAACATTATTAGGCAATGGCTGCTTCTCTGTCAATAAAACAATGGGTTGCCCAATCAATGTTGATTCATTGATCACACATCCTGCAGCAGTCTCCCCTCTCTCTCTCACAGACATACATGCACAGTAATAGTGATCCACTGAAACGTTTCTAAGATCTTGACTTTGAGAATATGGATGATCCAATGGGTGTTGGTGTGTAATGATTACAAAAATATGTAAAAGAAGTATAAAGTAAAATTTGTAATTGACGCATCCGCACAAGACTGTGCAACCATCCATGAGGTGCACAACACTGCCAGGACAGGACAGTATGTGCAGTACGTAAAGCAGTAACGCATGCAACAAAGTTATGCATTTTCCTGGAATGCATAGCCACTAAAGATTTTCACAGTGCTGTGCCCTCTGGTGGTTATGTACAGAAAATGACATTCAAAGAAGAAAACCCACCTTACAGCTCGATGACATTTTGTAGCCTTTCAGCAGCTTCCCGCGGCTGGACCACGGTGCACAATGTGTTCACGCGGGTGGTGCTTTTAGTTGGCTTGGTCCCAAATGACTTGGCACTCAAATCGGCATGAAGTTCCTGACGCCACCGCTCTCTTTCTTCCGGAGTTGCTGAAATCCCTTAACCGGGCGTAAGTCCCAAAACGCCCTGGAACTGTTTTCAGCTTGCAATCCCAGCTGCGACCGCTACGTTCAATTCTCAGAACTTGGCCCCGAAAAGTGGTACTTAGAAAATTTCTCGCCTTGAAATTTCTGAAGCCGGCTCGCTGCTTTTTCTCCAAGAGCATCTTTTGGTCGTTTCAAATTTACCGTTGCTGTTCTGGCGCTTAGAATCTGATCTCTGGATTGGCTGAGGGTTTCTTATAGTATTTCAGAGTTCATTCATGAAATATGGTAGCCAATCCTAGTGTGGGAGAATTCCTACCAGACAATCAGAGCGCTGCCAACCTACCAAAGCCGGGAAAGCAGGACTTTGGCATCTGACAGGGGCATGCACCAACCTGGCACCTCTGCCACTTGTCATGCACAAGCCACTCGCTGAGTTAGGCTCCTCAAAGTCTGGGTTGGGAAAATGGTTGTTCGAGGACTTCCATTCACCCCTGACGTGAGTACTTGAGCCTAACTCTGTTACCCAAATGTCTTTCACACCTTGGCAACCTATGAGGCTTTCATGTCTGGGACCCGAGCAGACTTGTGGCACCAAGATTGGTAGCCAAATGGTCTCTCGGAAGCCTGGACCTGGAAGTCCCAGCTCATATACCGTGCACAAGAATTTATACACTTTAAACATACTGTTTAATAAAATATATACTTTAAACATTTCTAAGTCCTATGCTATGGCTATGGGGAATAGAATGCGAATGTTTCACTTTTAGTCCTACTAGCCATATTCCCCCACACACTATACCGGACTTAGGGCCTCATGCAGAGAGCAGCGCTATTTAGAATTGGAGAGGGGAATAAAATTTAGCTTTATTGGAGAGTTTTTTTCTCCATATGCAGAAAGGGCATAAAACTGCATTTACAATCCTTTCTGCATATGGAGAGTTTCAACCAGTGCTATGAGCGCTGTTGAAACTAGTGGGAAAGAAATCGTTTTTTTTTTTTTTTCTCCTCCACCGGCCGCGGAGCGCCAGCTTCATGGTGGAGAGGAAAAATGTTGAAAATCGCGCCATTTTTTTGGCGCGAACAGCCACTAGATGGCGTTCGCGGCTCTCTGCATACGGCCGTTTTAAACACTGGAGAGATTAGGATCTCTCCAGCCGCGCGGCGAGTTTCAAGAAAAAAAAAAAAATGGCGCTTTTTTTAAAACTTGCCATTATCTGCCTTTCTCAATGCAGAATTCGCCAAAACATGCCGCTTTCCCTTTTAGCGCTGCTCTCTGCATGAGGCCCTTAGACTTTAAAAATCCTTGCAACCTTATGTATGGTTGGAGTACCCCCAGAACCCCTATGCTAGGTTCTTGGTTATCAGGGCATTAACTGGGCATCCCCTCTTAGGGATGAGATCCCCTCTTAGGTATGGGGAGATTTTACCGGACAGACATATGAAGTGAATGCTGCACACCTAGAAAAGTATATCAATGATACAATTACCGGTGCTCCCGTGCTTGAACGAAAGAGAAAGAGATTTTACCGCAGCAATGTGCTTCAATGTATCCGAGAATCCGACCTGATTCCCTGGTATTTAAATCCCCCGGTCACGTGATGCGAACAATTTAAAAATGGTGGCGGTACCGGAACCCAATGTCCCATACCAGGGCCTGTAACTCAGGAAGCAGGGGGGTCCGGAGGCTGAAATCAAAGCGGTTCAGCTCAGGACACCCCCTGTTCCCGTACACTCTTAATTTAAAAAAACATTAAAGCAGATTAATTACCTTAGCGGCTATCTGCTAAGGCAATTAAGGGGTTATGGCATAATAGCAGCTATATTGGAGGCAGAGGGGGTGAGTGAAGGGGTACT
Organism: Ascaphus truei; assembly: GCA_036426205.1. Classification (NCBI taxonomy): domain Eukaryota; kingdom Metazoa; phylum Chordata; class Amphibia; order Anura; family Ascaphidae; genus Ascaphus; species Ascaphus truei. The sequence goes on along the minus strand of WSYH01001209.1, from coordinate 57,383 downwards.
TCACCCCAGGGTGGGTTATTAGGCCTATCGAGAAGGTTGCGGGAGGAGTTAACCCCCCCCCCCCCACCCGCGACTCAGCCAGAAGGTCCAATAACCCATCCTGGGCCAAGTACCCCCTTCACCCTGTCACGGGAGACCAGGAATTTGCACCTTTATACCGGGATCATTAATTGAGCAAAACCAAGAAGTAAAACAAATTGTCATTTATTCCGTTGAAACAGACGTACACACAGTGAATTACAATTATACAGAGGAAAACACACTTACTGGGGGTCTGGGCTACAAAACTAACATATCCTAGTTGCAATAGCGCAGAAAACAAAGTCTTTACAAAGTCCTTTAGATGACCGGGACTAAGCCCGAAAAGTCCTGGAACTGATCTTGGCCTGCAGTTCCTGATGCCACCGCTTTCCACACTGGAGGTGCTGAAATCCCTGGACCGGGAGCGAGTACCAAACGTCCTGGTACTCTTTTTGGCTTGTAGTTCCAGCTGCAACCGCTACGTTCTCTTTTCAGAACTTGGCCCCGAAAAGTGGGACTTTAAAATGTCTTGAAATTTCTGAAGCCGGCTCGCGTCTATCTCTCACAGAGCATCTTTTGGTCAGTTCAAATCTGCTGCTGCTGTCTTGGCGCTTTAATTCATTTTATTATTGGGTGCTAGGTTTCTTATAGGATTTCAGTCCCATTCACAGAATTGAAATAGGGGGAGTGAGGGAAAGAAGATGGATGAGCCCTGCTCAGCTGGTGACTAGTGAGGAAGAGACTAGGGGTGGTGCTATATGGGATAGAAGGATATACAGAAATAGGAAAACAGAAATCCCTTCTCTAAAATAATAAAATTTTAGTAAATGTTCAGAAAACAGAAAAAATACATGCTAATTAAAACCTAAGGTATAGCGCATGTTAACAAACACTGGTGAGTGAATTCTCACTGGGTACTGAAGAAAACCCTGTAGACCAATAGCACTCAGATATCCATGAAAGACATCAGGATAACAATTAGTGATAGTGGTGACAGAGGTAAGTATGTTCACACGTACAGCTCAAGTAAATATAATGGAGTCAACCCCTGATAAACCTATAGGGTCTAATAAGTAAGTATAGGTATAGAATAAAGTATCTGTTGTCTAAATTTAGCATAGGTTGAACTTGATGGACCTACGTCTTTTTTCAACCTCATCTACTATGTAACTATGATGTAACGGTGGATGAAAAGAATCCAGTATCACTGCATACACAGTATATTGAAATGCAGAGTCTGGGTCCTGCTAATTTTCAGAATGTACCTCCTATGAATCAGGAGATACAGTATATCCACTGGTTAGCAAGCACACAGCTATAATTTGCTGTGGTTATAGCAATGGTGTGATGTTATATAATATAGCAGACAAAATCTCAACACAGGGTCATTACCTTGTCAGGACTATGACTTAGAATAAAGACATGTTGTTTCCAGCTCAGCGTTTTGTGGCAGATTGGTATGCCACATATAAAAACACTGGGTGTCCAGCATCCACTGACATCAATATTAAACCCCGACTTGAACTGAACCGGCTTCCAGTGCTAGCTAGTGGGATCCTAATTCGGCCCTCATCTTTATTAACTAGCCACTGATAAAGTACACCGTGCTACGATTGAAAACTGGCCAGGCTACTGCTAGCCCGGTCGCTCTAGTGACGTCACCCGACACGTGTTTCGTTCCGAATAGGAACTTCTTTGGGGGTGGGCGGACCTATGCTCCTGTGCGCCATTTATGCACAAGGCGTCATCATGGCAACCCGTAGCGTTGCCTCAATCTCCAAATAATGACGCAGAGTGGGCGTGGCATCACGGGCAAGGTAAGTAAAAGGGGGATCCTATTGATCCATAATACGGGTTAAAACACATAAAGGTTTGCCTGGAAATTAAACTAAAACCCTGAAACGGGAGGAATGGTGAATGGGTCACATGACACCTGTGCTCGGGGCCTAAAATAATGATAAAACATGTGGGTATATGACATCCCTGATAGTAGATTGTGAAATAACATAATCAGGGGAAACGCAGTATCTTAATCACTTTATCATAATAAATCTACATGAATAGGTGAACACCACATATAAGACTGAATGCAGTCTTATATGTGGTGTTCACCTATTCATGTAGGATTCTGCAATCCACTGACTGATTTTAGGAATCCGTGGATTGGATAATCCATCAGTGGATTGCGGAATCCCCGGATGCATTGTTAAAATCCTCCAGCAGCTTCTATCCAATGGCGGTTTTGGATGAATCCGTACGGATTGAAACTGGAACAATCCGTCGGCGTATTTTACACCGTGGCACGGATTTTGGATGGCAAACTCGGGAAATTCCAGAAAATGGATTTGGACCAGTTCACCCATCTCTAAGTATAGGTAAATAAGTTTGCTTGTGGAGGAATTTGCAATGGAGAAAACTCTCTCCAGAAATGCTCAAAAGAGCAATGTCAGGTATGTAGATAGGCTGTCTGAGTATTACGCCTGGATTAAGAGTTGGAGCAGCGAAAGTGCTATATATGAAAGTGGAGAATGCTTCTCAAGGCAGTTAAAAAGGATTGTAGGTAGTGACAAGATTATCAAAAGGGCAGCCATTCGCTTCAGTTCATGCACTGTACTTGCCCATACCCTCAACTGCAACACCAAAATCTCATGTTATGACTTCAGCTCCTGTTTTGAACTAATGTAACTTTGATCTCCCTTTATCTCCCTTTATTCACTTGAACTTTTGGATCTATCCCTAGCTCCCACCCTTTCTCCCACAAACCCGCCTTTCTCATTTCCAATGCCCTACTGACCTCTCACTCATTTTGCAGCCATCAACTCCATCTGCTTCTTATATCCCATCACCGTCACCCAACAAAATACAGCAACTCCCTCTCCTACACTTTCTTTCCCCACTATACTCTGCTGTTGTATATCCCCTAATCCTGGCCCTACCGATATATAATCCTTTCACGTCCCACCCTACAAAGTCTCTTTTTCACCACACTGCCAATCCCTTCAACCTCATTAGTATGTAACTTTGGCTTTCCCTTCCTCTTTCCTGTGCCCTATGGAATGCACAATCTGTCTGCAATAACTTTAGACCAATCAATGATTTATTCATTCCCAATTCACTCAACCTCATAGCCATTTCACAAACCTGCCCACCCCCTCAGATACTGCCTCACCTGATGCTTACTTTTATGGTGATAATGTGGCTTTCCCTTAGCTATGTCCCCAGACCTAGGAGCAGACAGGACATCAGAGTAGGCATTCTACTTTTTCCATGCAGCACATTTCACATTATACCCCCCTTTCCTTCGCTCTCTCTCATCCTGTGAAGTACATGCTTTCTGTCTCTTTTCTCAACTCTCCCTTTGTGTCGCTGTCATCTATCACCCCCATGACCAAACTCACTGCTTGAGACGATCTCTAATTTTCCACATCTTTGCTACATCTTCTGTCTCCCATTTAATCCCTTTCCTGCTCTGACCTGCCAACCTGTCTATTAAACAGTACACTTCCATCAGCCTTATAGACAAGACAGCTCCTGCCACCACAAGTTGTCTCTGACAATTAATACTATGGAAAACTAACTTTACCTTCTACCTACAAAAGTGTTGAAGCACTGCTGAACATTACTGGGGAATATTGCGATCTAAATCTGATTTCCTCCACTAGAACTGTATACTTTCCTCCTATAACCCTGCTCTTGCAATAAAACCGACTTCTGCCCTCATACAAACACTGTCTTCTAATTTTTTACCCCTATTTGCAATCTTTAAAATCTATTCACTACCCAACTATGCCAGAACCCCCTTGTACCCTATACCTTGCCACCTACTTCACAGATAAGATCAAAACTATCAGATATACTGTATCTCTTCACATCAGGCTGCATATGCACCACCTACCTCCATCGACACACCTAAACGCACCCTCGGCCTGTTTTCCCTTGTGGTTGAGGAGGTCTCCATGCTCTTCTCAGCCTCACCCTACAACCTGCCCCTTGATCCTATTCTCTCTCATCTTTTTTACTTACCTTTTTAACCTTTCTCTCCTCTCTTTCACATTACCATCTTTCTTTAAATATGTAATCATCACGCCCATTCTAAAGAAATCCTGTCTTGACCCAGCCTCTCTAACTACCTACCAATCTCTCTTCTCCTCTATCACCAAGCTACTTGAGTGGCTTGTATAACACCATTTTACTCACTTTCTCTCCTCCAACTCCCATCTCCCGCCCTCTACACTCATCTCAGACAGCATTCGCAAAAGTGACCAGATACCTACTCATTGCTAAGTCTAAGCCCTCATTGGGTGAGCTGCTCGCGCGACCCGGCAGTCGCGCAGGAAATAATAGCCGGTTTGTAGAACGAAGCGCCGGTTTCACTGTAGCGCATGTACACGTGCTAGCGCACACGCACCATGCACAACTACATTATAGTCCTAGTGTTTGTTTCGGCAAGAGCTACGTAACTCTTCCCCACACCCCCCCCTCCTTGATATGAGTCCTCATCTCCAAATACTCATCCTCACTTATTACTCCCGTGCTGCACATTCTCTCTGGAATTCCCTACCATAAATCCCTGAAAACTCACCTTTTAAAGTAAGCCGATCTGTCATCTCCCTAACATACTAACCCAATTGGGACCAGTTGCACGACTTGGCCAAACTCCACCCTGAGGCCCTCACTCCCACAATGAGTTGCCACTTTGCCTTTCAGAAAAGGGGAAGGGGAAACACAAAATGGGTGTGACCCCAAAAGAATTCACTTAAATGCACACCACCCAAGTGTAAAAATTAGATTTAGAGATGGTTTTTACCTGAGGAGAGAAGAAGGATAAGATCCATTAGGGTAAGAGTTCCTTCCTTTTACACTTCAGTTGTTCAGTAGACATGCCACTTATAATGGACCACTTGGATATGGGCTGTAATAATGTAGACAATACTTACCGGTACCGGTTGTAGAGACAGAGTGAAGAATGCCTTGCCGAGGTCAAGGAGTGGAGAGCGGAGATAGGTTGTAGTCCAAGCCGGGTTCGAGGGGTATCAGAGTGAGCGTTGTCCAAGAAGTGCCGAGATCCAGAGCCAGAGGGGGTAGTCGTACGAGCCGTGTCAGAATCTGTGAAAACACTAAGAGAATCCTGAAGTACTTCCATGCAGAGACTATGTCGAGCAAAGACTGAGAGCAGAGAGGAGCTAGATAAAGCAGGAAGGTCCAATTAGGAACGGAGGCGGGACAGGAAGAGCTACAGGGAGACACTGCAGATTGGTGCAGGCATAACAGGCCAGGTGAGACTTGTTGGTAACCTGAGTATGCCCGTGCGGTTTGCGGGGACGGAGCCTGAGGTCCGGGGGACGGGAAGAAGAGTGTGCAGAATGAGCGCGCTCCGTAACGCGTGTACGCGTGTGGACCGAGCCAGTGGATGGTGCAGGTGTGCGCGCGGGAGGGCGTGGGCGCGCCCGGCGCTGAGCAGAGGAATCGCCGAGGGAAGTGAGTGCTCTGTGTTGGGAGCGCGGAGAACGCCGATTCCTGACACCTAGAACCTAAGTTTCCCACGCCAATTGTGTTTGAAATTGAACTAGTGTGTGTGACGGTAGCGTCGGACAGGGTTATAATATACACACAAAAATTACTTCACTGGGTTGAACTGAATGCGACTAAGATATAATAAAGAAAGTTTATTCCTTAAAGAAGGAGAACACACAGAATTATACAATTAACGCACAAGATATGAACACTTACTTAGGGTTTGGGAAATGAAGCAGTCAGGAACGGGACTGGCAATTCATTCAGGATACAAAACGAAGTCACAACGAATAACACTGGACATAGGGCTGACCCTCATTTATATAGGGTTTGAGTCCTATACCTTAACATGGGATTTCAACACACTAAATCAAAGGCGTCTTTGGGTCTACTAGGCTGATCACTGGCTCATCATAGCCTTTGTTAAAGGTGTGACACACAATACTTGGCATAAGTACTCAGGGATTGTTCTCCTCCGCCCTGGCATTCACATGCAGGGTGGGGAGAGCCTTTGACTAAGGGCCCATTGGAGACCACTTGTCGCACCCTGACCATTTATTTTAGCATATTACAGAGCCCATCTCTTTTCCTGGGCTTTTTTGCCAGATACAAAATACAATATTTCTGACAATCATGGTTATATCAAAATAATCCGTTCGGGTGTGCCGAGCGGACCAGAACTTGCCCGACCCTAATGCCGGAGGGTTCTCTCCATTGTGGCCAAGTTTCAGCTTGCTAGGACCCACCGACCCGGAGTTACAGAAAATGGGTTTAAATGCCTTTTTAATCAAGATACATTTCTCCGCCATTGAAGTCAATCGCAGAATCATACAATTCAATCATTACCCCGACTCCGCTCTGCTGATCAGATAGGGTCAGGATTTGCCATGCAATCAAGCCGACGCTATGACTATCTGCTGGCCAAATCCTGGCTCTCTAGTCTCCGCAGAACCGGAGTTCCGGGGCTACAGTTTTACCTTCTTTTAACTTAGCCCTTTAAACACGCGGCTTTCCCCCATTGGAGTCAATGGCCGGCGCCGCCATAGGAAATGCATGGGCCGGCACCGCCATAGGATTCAATGGGGCCTCCGCTACCATTGGAATCAATAGGGACGGTGCCGCCATAAGAAATGCATGGGCCGGCGCCGCCATTGGAGTCAATGGTAGGACCCTCCGGTCTGGCGCGACCCTTTCCCGGGGTCATCGACCGTCGGACCCTGTTGGGATCGAGTGAGGGGGTTCCTAGGATCTAGGGACAAAAAGAACTTTATTCCGGGGTGCCCTAGAACCTAAGTTTCCCACGCCAATTGCACGTGAACTTGACCGGGGATTGATCAAAGCTCTTTTTTTAAAGTGTTTCCGCTCTTGCGGGCTGGCGGGCTGCCAGTTCGTCTCCGGAGGTCGGCATCGAGGAATCCCCATTGAAACACATTGCGCCATTGACTTTAAATGGGGAACCGCCGCTCCTCCTCTCTGGCGCCACCTGCAAGTCTTCTCTGATATCAGGCCCAAACCACTGAAATTCCCATTGACTTGTATGGGGCTTCAATGGCGGCCTATGGAGAAGCTGCAAAATGGAGACTGCAAAGGTGGGAAAAGGGACAAAGGACTATAAACACGCATATATCATTAACCATTTCCTCCCCGACCTGTTCCTAGTGCCTAGGTGGGTACATAGACTGAGAATGGAAACAATATACATTTGAGGGGGGGACAGATATTGGGGCAAACGCAGGGGCAAAACACAGCTCTGAACATCATATCAGTTAACCCCTTGCCTCCCCCGCTACAGTGTGATAAAAGCTATATTTCAGATATTGTATCCGCTTCTGCGGTTTGCGGTTTGGATGGCTGCCAACCTGTTCCTGGAGATCGGCGTCGAGGAATCCCCATTGAAATGAATGGCTCCATTGACTTACAATGGGGAACCTCGATCCTCCTCTCGGCCGCCACCTGCTGGTCTTCTATGGAAACGGACCCAAATCGCCGGATTCGCCATAGGATTGAATGGAGCTGCAATGGTGACCTATGGGAAACTGCAAAATGGAGCCTGAAAAGGCGGGAACATGGAACAAAGGGCTATAGTCACTTCCTAACTATTAACCCTTCTCCTCCCGAATGGATCCCAGTGTGTGTGTTGGTGCAGACACTGGAATGGTGACAATACAGTATTACAGGGGAATGCACATTTGGATGTTGCAGCAAGGTAAAACCACATTCCTGGACCACAGTCCAGTTAACCCCTTGCCTCCCTGGTGAGGTCAGGGGGTGGCCATATGGGGTGCAAACCCTTTAATACCGGGCCAATCCCCCTCTCCCTCTACAATTAGTCCTTATGGTTAGACCCTAAATATTCAAATTAGACACAGATGGACTATTTTCACAGTCAAGATATGTTAACACTTAAATTAGTGTCTTGCTTGTGTGTCTGAACATATAGTGGGAATAAGAACATATATAGTACCTAGTGTCTCGGCTACTTATGCAAAGATTCTGCCACAATAGGTCAGGATAGTAAATCAAATACATATAAGCCTTTTAGCAATAATTCGCGTCTCCCATATCAACATTCTTGCTTATATGTGACATGACATTGTTTATCATCTTAAATGGATATTCATCTGTGGCTCTTAATTTATCAAGAGCACAATGAATCACAGTGTAGATATCCACATTTATATTAGGTTCCAACTCACAGTAAGAGGTTGTTGTTCTGAATGGGCGGGTCAGAATCAACCGTGGCATACATGGTTAAAAATATCACTATATTAAAGAGAATCTCTATTGATCCGTTACAGGGATTTTAAGATTTTATATTTTTTCACGTCACATAATTTTTGGATGTAATAAAATTTTATTGTTTTGTGATTTTAAAACGGCCCTACTTTAGAGAGAACAAAGTTGTCTGAATAAGTCATAAATCAGTACACTATTATCATAGAGTGCATCTTTGGAGGGTCTTTTCTTGATCTTTCTGATCAATCTGTTAATATATGTTATTTACCTCTATTGCACCATGATTATAATCTACTAATCACATGAATAGAACATAATCTTTTGGTCTTTTTTCAATCTCAGATGTTCCATAATGCAGATTTTCAATAGTCTCGTGGTGAGTCCCACATACTGCTTGTGGCATCCACAAATCAAGAGATAAATGACATTATTTGTTTGGCAAGAGATAAATGAATTCATTTTAAATTCTTTTGTCTTCTCTTTATTATGAAAGGTTTGAGGTTATTTTGTAAATATGAACATATTTTACATCGACCACAAACAAGTTATCCCTAGATAATGATCATTGTGAAATGTAAAAAGTTAGAATTTGTGTCTTTTAAACCCATATCTCGTTGAATATCAAACAGGCCGTGACTACCATGTAAGCGTGAATCACACTTATTGGAGCTGCCTGCGTTTGATAAGAGTTATGTTTACGAAGCTATGTCACAATAAAGCCGTATAAAGGTTACAGGTTTCTGTGCAGTATATCAACCAAGGGGTTAACCTTCTTGCTACTTTAAATGTGCGTAGCTGTAACTTGTGTACAGTAAATAAAAATACCACTTGTGTGTTTGCATGTCTCAGATAGGTCTGCAACCCTACCTTTCGCCTTTATCTCTTAGCAAACAGTGCTTCCACTGCAGCCAGGGATTCTGGGTAGTGACATGCAAATGAGCACAGTGTGTCACTCTTTACTTCTTATCCATTTTAACATGGACCCCTATAAACTTATGCTTGCCGTATTGCACAGCTTAGCCTGGGTTAACGAAATACAGAGCCAGTAAATATACTCACTGACAGCTTCTATACCCACGTCCAGCGCCTCCTTACCTTCATTACAGGCCGTTCGGGCTCCCCGGCGGCATTCCCTGCTGCTGGCCACTGTCCCCGCACCTCCAGGCCGTGCGCGTCACCCCTACGGGCACGCGCGGACCCAGGCCGCCATTAGTTGGCGCCGGGTGCCTGACTTCGCCTCCACTGAAGCGGCACACGCAACTTGCGTGTCTCTGCCCCTGCCAGGTCAGCTCCGCCTCCCAGGTTCCTCTTCCTCACCTGACCCTTCCCCTGTCCGTCCCTCTGCTCCTCCCCTTCGTTTGACTACTCCCAAACCTTCCGGTACGGCTCTCCTATTCTCCACCTCCTCTGACGCGGCGCACGTACCTTGCACGCCCCTTCCTCATCAGCTACGCCTCCCAGGTCCTTCTTCCCTTTCTGTTCCTTCCCTTGTCCGTCCCTCCGCTCCTCCCCTTACTCAGACCACTCCCAAAGCCTCTGGTAATTCTCCCCTATCTGGGTCTTACTTACGCCACTCCTCTGTTCCTCCCCTCACTCCTATTGGTCCCAAACTTTCACACTCTGCTCGCCTATCAGGTCCTTCTTCGGGCCGCTCCTCCGTCACTCCCCTTCCCCTGATTGGTCCCAGCCTCCTATTTAATCCCCCTTCACCATTTCCTCTTTGCTCTGCATAGCTTCTGTACCTTGGTGCTGTCTGCTGTTGCCTGGCCTCTCTTGTCTTACAGTGTCTGTTCCTGTCCCTGGAAATTCTGCTGACCTCCCTGGATTTGACCTTTTGCTTTGGACTCTACTACACTGCTCTCTGGAACCCTTTGGACTTCGCTTTGGACTTTCTACGCTGCAGACTTCTTCAACCCTTGGACACTGCTCACGGACAATCGACTACGCTGCTCTCTCCACTCCACGACCCTGGCTTACGGACAATCGACTACGCTGCTCTCTCCAATCCACGACCCTTGGCTTACGGACTTTACCCTTCTTCGCCGGAGCTGTCAAGTACGGTATCATTTATATTCTTGTTACCCGGACCATCTACGCTACTTCCACACTCCGGCCGTGCCCCCGTTTACTGTTAGGTGTGTGGTATTACTCCTTTCCAACTCAGCCCCGGGGTCTCGTCTGGCTTGTGGGCAGGCCGAGCGTTACACAGCTACAGGTATTTCGACCTTTTGGGTCTCATCCGTGTGAGGTTGGTTGGGCGAGTAAATAAGTGACCCTCTAATGGATCTTATTAATTCATTTTATATAATTTTTTGGATCTTGTTCTGTCGGCTGTAATGATGGCAACATAAAAACAGATATCCACACTAAACCAGTTGCCAAGAATGGCTATCACAATACAAAATGGATAAACAACATACTAATTAGCCAATTCAGTCATCAATGAATTTGTTGGAGGATTTGCTGACTCAAACAAATTTAATGAATGACAAATCTGTACAAAAGAAATATGATCCGCATGTGATTAAGGATTATTTCCTAAGTGTTGCATCACTTGACAGAGATGTGCTACTACAGGCTATAAGGAAAATAGAATAATTAATAAGAGAAAGCTGAAGGGAAACAGTCATATAAATCCTAAGAGTGACCAAATGTTAATCATTACAAGGTTTAATTAGTCAGCCAAACAAATTAAGAATATCCTCGTCAAGTCACCGTGGAGCGCAGACTTTATCGAACTCTTATTATACCTCCGGAACGAGCAGGGGAAAGAGCTCCTTCTTCAGTCGGAGGATTGGATGGGACTGCTTTCCTCTCTGATTGCATCCCTGGGCCCCAGAGCTGGCTTTAGGCTTTACAGTGTCCAAGGTGACATGCTGGCAGTGCCCTCCCGCCCATTAAAAAAAAAAAAAAGGGGTGGGGGAGGGTCATTCCTAGACCAGCAGCCCTCCTCCGGCAGCATGACGTCACGCTTCCTCCTCCTATTGACGCCGGGATGCAGGTTCCGACAGCAAGGGGGGCCCTGCGCTCCCTCCTCCAGCTCCCTTGTCCGGTCCAGTGAAAGTTGAATCCCAGCAACGAGAGGAGAAATCGCGGGGACCCCGAAGGTGCGGGGCCCAAAGGGGCCACCTTGCCCTAAGGCCGGCCCTGCGTCCGCCTCCTCCGCTTATCCATCACGGTCTGGTATGTTGCAGCCTCGGTGGGAGTAACATTTAAGAAGCTTCCCCTGATGACATGTTGCGGCTCGAGACTGGAGTTTCCCCATATCTCTCAACGGATGATGATTGGTAACCAGCGCTGTTGTGCTAAACGGCGCTTTTATATCTGATTTCTTGTGAGTGGGCATTTGTCACTTCTACATATTTTACTAATTTATTAAAATGTACTTCTGTATGCAGCGTGCACATCTCACCTTTTATACATATATATTAGTATTGACAGATGGAATCTCCAAGGGTGAGGATCCCTCAGGTAAAGGTTGCCCACAGGGCCATAAAGCACTGGTTAATATATACTCATCTGGTGGGTCCGATTATGGTGTACTAAGGGAATGCGTACTCGGGCCACACCATAACACACATAGATTGTGGCTATAAGGGCTGTTATATAGTGCCGTGCGCGTGCTACGCCGTGCGCGCAGAATTTTAGTTGACCAACGTCAGTCAACCTTTCTATAATGGCGCCGCGCGCGCACGACAGGGAGCGGGGAGCCGACAGGGAGCGGGGAGCCGACAGACAGCGGCGAAGACGGGGAAAAGATTATTTTGCGCCGCTACCGGCGCTCAAATGTATGTATGTGTGTATGTATGTATGTATGCATGTGTGTTTGTATGGATGTGTGTGTGTCAATGATTGCACAATTAAAATAAAAAAATATTTATTAAACTTTTTTTTTTCTTTAACAAAATCTTATTTAAGACTTATTTCACTCACACAACACACACACACACACTGCAGCTCCCGGCTCTATATACAGAGAAAAGCATGCGGCACGTGTACGCGCGTTCGCACATTCACGCGCACGGCCGCAACCTGTATAGAACGACCCTAAGAGGGGTTACATATACATCTTGTATGCACTGATCTTGACTCCTTGCAGACGCACTTACCAGAACACCCTCCTACTGTTTCTGTAACTTCTCGTCATTTACCACTTAGATTGTGAGCTCTTCAGGGCAGGGACTCCTTTTCCTATTGTTACTTCAATATCTGCAGCGCTTATTCCCATTATGTTATAATATTATATCTTATGTATTACTGTTGTAAAGCGCTGTGTACCTGGATAGCGCTACATAAAGAAATGTAGAATAAAGAAGCACTCACACGACTTCCACAGGTATAAAAAAAAGTACATACATTTATTGTGGGTGGTAAACAATAAGACAAGACCTTTGGCATAACGTTTGTTTTCCCTTTGATGGGCTAACTTTTTCACTATATAAAGATATACATACTGCCATAAGTACACTTTGGTCATAGGAATTAGTACACTTTGCCCCTAGGAGGGACTGTCCCCTTAACCATGTCAGACTGCCTCCCAGTGAGTGAGACTACCCTCCCAGTGAGTGAGACTGCACTTCAGGTTCCTGATATTTGACAGTTCACTTGACATGCTCCATCCAGCAGTGAATTACAAAACCAGAAATACTGCATGTCATGTCTGATTTGTGACTGATACATCTGGATGACACAGGCTGCCTCTGCTAACAGTGAACAGAGCCCGACGTCTTTAAACTCGAGCCAAGAAGAAGGGAAAAAATCAAAGATCATTTATTCAATTTTTCATATAATTAACATTCCTTCCATGGCACAGATACTGCAGAGTGTAAATATCACAAGCTGCAACATGGAAAAAAAGGGCCAGTGTGTGCACAGAGCGCGAGATTGTAATTTATGTCTAAAGTCAGAACGCTGGGCTCTATGCATCAAGCGGTCCTTTTTGTCTGAAACCCGAAATATTTATTAGGTGCATTTCCACTTTTGTAGAATTTTGGCACGCGCTGCGCTAGTATTCTGCTCTGAAAAAAGACTTACGCCCACTTTACAGCTGCAGTCCAAGCTGCCGTGTCCCCCCACCCCCGCCCCCTTTAATATGTGCATCAATACAATTCACACACTGATAAGTAATTAGCTAAGTTGCCGATTGATCCGCAAAGATTCGGCTCGGGGGTTCACTAAATGGCCGTCGGTGCAGCAGAAGAGGACCAAAGATGCAAAGTTCTGTGGGGAAGATCATGTGACCAGGCAGTCACTAGATACAATTGGTGCACTGCTAGAGAGAGGGCAGGGCTCAAAAAGGGGTGTGCCAGAGCCTGGTTCAGAAGAGGAAGGGGATGTGACTATGTAAATGGTTTCTATAGAAACAAAAAATGCTTGTCATTCAGGATAGTTTTTTTTTTAATGGTACAAGTATTTTCTCATAGTACAGGACTGATTTATTAAAAAAACACACATGTAGGATATTGCTTGGTCTGCAGCTTTAATGGGACGGAAGAAACCAATGCAGAAACACAGCAAGAAACGTAACGTAAGCCGCACGTTTCAGAATACGTAGGCGTGCGTCAAAACACTCACTCCATAAAACCCTTATCTTGTCGCAGACATACCCGAAAATGAAGCAAGTAAGAGTAATAAATAGACATTGCCTGGCGTAGGTATATTTCAGCGCGATTTGCGACACAATAACGACTTTGTGACTATCACATGGTGTGATAAGGAATAAGAGACGCTGTCCCTGATCTGCCTGGCAACACATGACAGAAGATATGGGATTGGATAAGACCCACGTATTGGCCCCCCGTGATCAGGGAGATGAAGATAGCCATTTTGTTTCCCCATAAGAGGACAGGAAAGCGCTACCGTCAGCTTTAAGTATTCTGAGAAACATGGGGGTCTCTTGGAGATAAAAATAGCATGTTCCAGTTCTGGAGACCCCCTGCTTAAAAACAAAATAGTAAGGGGGGAACCATTAACCCAGGGGGTGCTCAAAGGTTAAGACCCACTTGCTTAAAGATGCAGATGAGTAGCTCCGTGGCTAATACTATCAGCAATATACATTAACCTTGGCCCCCTGCTGACGCACTTACCAGAACGCCCTCCTACTGTCTCTGTACGTTCTCCCCACCAATTAGATTGTAAGCTCCCCGGAGCAGGGACTCCTCTTCCGAAATGTTACTTTTATGTCTGAAGCACTTATTCCCATGACCCGTTATTTGTATTATTTGTTATTTATATGATTGTCACGTGTAGTACCACAGAAGCACCATGTACACTAATGGCTCTATATAAATAAAGACACACAATACAATACATACCACTCCAGTCCTCAAGACCCCCTCAACATGTCAGGTTTTAAGGATATCCCAGCTTCAGCACAGGTGGCTCAGAAGATTGAGCCACTTGTGCTGAAGCGGGGACTGATTGAGCAACCTGTGCTAAAGCTGGGATAACATGTCAGGTTTTAAGGATATCCCAGCTTCAGCACAGGTGGCTCAGAAGACTGAGCCACTGATTGAGCCACTTGTACTGAAGCGGGGACTGATTGAGCAACCTGTACTAAAGCTGGGATAAAACCTGACCTGTTGGGTGGGGGGGAGAGAATCTTGAGAATCCCTACATTAACCATTATACCAACCAAAAATATGTACAATGCCCGCCAAGACTTCAAGTCAATTTGCCAACATGCTCCCGCCTCTTCAAAAACACCATCAAGAAAGTTAAAAGGAGAGAAAGATTTGATTCTAATTTACGATAAGACGTTTTCCTTCATTTCCTAGCAGGCAATCAAGGGCGCTTTTCAAAGAGTCGCGAAAAATAAAATGCAGGCATTTGAAGCACTCGCAATTCGACGCCTCGATTACGGGCGAGCCAATAACCTCCACCACCACGTAGAAAGACAAAAAAAAAAACTTTACGAATACATTAGGTATAACAATAGGTTTTTTTTTCCTCCGACATGAAAATGGATTTGAACTATCAATGGAAGAAAAGGGGGAAAAAAAAGAATTTTGCCGGAGCGTTAAATTAGAAGGAAAATGACACATTTCAAAGGCAGTGAAAATAACAAATTTACATCAGAAATGCACAGGCGGCCTTTTTAAAGAAAGGATTTCTCGTCTCAGAAAAGGGTTTAATGGAGACAAAGTTCAAAAGTGTCGCGGGCTCCCGCTGGTACAAAGGGAAAGTGATATCTATTGTAGTTTGGGAGATGAGGCTTGCACGGTGCTGGATTTGCGGACTTAACCCCTTAGGGCCGGAGAGCCCTGCAATGCAACCTGAGCATACCTGAGATCAACGTCACTCCGAACAGTTCTTCTACACTTCAAACCCTGCTTACTGCCCAGACAGAAGTCGTTGAAGCCGCCATTGGAAGGGTTTGGGAGCCCTTGCTTCTTCATCCCTGACGTCTCTGGGGAAATGTGGGGATTTAAAATGGCCGCAGACTGAACTAGTCCTGCTCCATTTAGAGATGGCAACTTTGTAGGCACACAAATGGTGGATAGGGCCTACTAGGCCCAGCCAGTCTGACCATTTCCCTGCCACTCTAAAATGTCTAAATTCCCTTACTGTATTAGCCCCTACCACCCCTGCTGGGCGGCTGTTCCATGAATCCACCACCCTTTTTCGTGACAAAGTACTTCCTCATATTTCCCCTCAGCCGCCTCCCTCCAGCTTCAATGCATAACCTCTTGCACTTCTCTCTCTTTGGAATGTGCTTCTCCCCGGCACTTTGTTAAAACCTCTTATGTATGCTTAAACGTTTCTCTCATATCCCCCCTCTCCCCTAAGCTGAACAGAGTTTAGTAGCAGGCATTTAAACTCGGAAAAATGGACGTAATGTTCCCTTTGCAGGTTTATTTCCTCCCCATATTGCGCAGCACAGTAGGGTGCTATGCCTTAGCACAGGGGTGCTAAACTCCAGTCCTCAAGCCCCTCCCCACAACAGGTCAGGTTTTCAGGATATCCCAGCTTCAGCACAGATGGCTCAATCAGTCGCTGCTTTAACACAGGTGGCTCAATCATTCTTCGACTGAGCCTCTGATTGAGCCACCTGTGCTGAAGCAGGGATATCCTGGAAACCTGATCTGTTGGGAGGGCTTGAGGACAGGAGTTGAGCCCCTCTGCCTTAGCACATCCTAACTCCCCTGTGTTACGATGTGCTAAAGATAAGCCCCATTTATTGAATAATGGCCATAGAGCCTTAGCTAAGAAGATCAAGGTAAGACGATATGATCCTTTTATCGGATTTCTATTGGTGAAATGTTTGTCTTTTATCTACAAAACATTGCCTGTGTTAGGTAGGGTTAATATATATATATATATATATATATTTAAAGGGATTGGTACTTTTAGGTCTGGGGTGGCTAACTCCAGCCCTCAAGGGCCACCAACAGGTCAGGTTTTCATGATATCCCTGCTTCAGCACAGGTTGCAGTCGAGAGACTGAGCCACCTGTGCTGAAGCAGGGATCTCCTGAAAACCTGACCTGGTGGTGGCCCTTGAGGACTGGAGTTGGCCACCCCTAGTCTAAATCAGGTCAGGTTTTCAGTAAATCCTTGCGTCAGCACAGGTGGCTCAGTCTTTGACTGCAACCTGTGCTGAAGCAGGGATATCCCGAAACCCCGACCCGTTTAGTGGCCCTTGAGGACTGAAGTTGCCCCACCCTGGCATAGGATGATAGCTCCTAATAATTTGCAGCCAACAATTGGGTATAAAAGCGCTTTGAATGCAACCTCCCTGCAGTTATTTGAAAGCATCAAAGTCCGCAGCGTTCCCACAAAGACGTGTTCAGAAGTTCCTCGCCGCTCGTTTCCTGATAGCAGCTCATTAACAGCCTTTAACGACGTCTTTATTGTTTCAAACGCAGGCATCTACATTTTTAATCACGCGCACCCTCTGGATGGCCGCGGCGCCACTCGGCGGGCGACGGACGCATCTTTTTTTATCCCTCTGAACAGCGAGGCTGATACGACGTTTGTGGAGACTCGCGATTTATTCTAAGCAGGAAATGATCCTGCCAAGCAGACCCCATAAATGAAAGGGGTGACCCCCCCCCACCCCCCCTCTCTCTGGTATGTTTATTTTCTGTCATTTTTAAATATTTCTTCCCCATTCAAAGCAACATTAATATATATCAAAGAACCTTATTTATGAAGATGAAGATAAGACATTATCTCTGATAATATCCTTTGTAGTAGGCATGCAGAACAGCTCTGTGCTGTTCAGTGGGGGGGGGGGTGACAAAGAGAAAGATAAATGAATTAGTTTAGATTTTAGTTTTTTTTATTTGTTGTGCACCATAATGTGGTGAAATAAAGTCAGCACGGAGCTGTTTAAGTGGCACTGAAGCGTGTATTTGTTCTCTCCCTTAAACATGTCGCTGCTATTAGTACACTTTGCTCCTAGGAGAGACTGACCTCTTATACATGTCACTGCCATTAGTACACTTTGCCCCATAGGAGAGACAGACCCCTTATACATGTCACTGCCATTAGTACCCTTTGCCCCTAGGAAGGACTGTCCCCTTAAACATGTCACTGCCATTAGTACCCTTTGACCCTAGGAGAGACTGACCCCTGAAACATGTCATTGCCATTAGTACACATTGCCCCTAGGAGGGACTGTCCCCTTAACCATGTCACTGCCATTAGTACACTTTGCCCCTAGGAGAGACTGTCCCCTTAAACATGTCACTGCCATTAGTACACTTTGCCCCTAGGAGAGACTGACCCCTGAAACATGTCACTGCCATTAATACACTTTGCCCCATAGGAGAGACAGACCCCTTAAACATGTCACTGCCATTAGTACACTTTGCCCCTAGGAGGGACTGTCCCCTTAAACATGTCACTGCCATTAGTACACTTTGCCCCTAGGAGAGACTGACCCCTGAAACATGTCACTGCCATTAGTACACTTTGCCCCTAGGAGGGACTGACCCTTTAACCAGTCGACTACCTTAAACCCGTCCAAAACGTCAACACAGTCAAGGGGAAGAAAACTAAAATGAGGCATAAAAAGGGTTAATTATCGGCGGTGCATTTTCCCCTCATTAATATGGAAGACTTGTGAGCCTTAAACCTTGGAACAGACGAACCCCTGTGGTCTCCGTCAAGTGCATCTCATAGTTACATATATGTGTTGCAGTGAAGTCTTACACCAAGCTAACAACCACTGCGCTGCTATCTTATGCTGGTCTTTAATGTTGGTCTGGAATGTAATGATGTTAGGGAATAATCAGCCTTCAATGTCGGCTTCTTTCTGTGAACTCAGCCAAGATAAGACAACAGGGGGGGACTCCTTGATGCTTTTTTAGGCATAAACAAACTCGGCAACGACTTGGCTTCCACAAATTATATGTACTCCTATAATAACATCAGCAAATTCTATTATATTTGCCAATGCATTGTAATAATATTTGTAAGCCCTATTGCAGGGGTCGCCAGCTCCAGTCATCAAGGGCCGCCAACAGGTAAGGTTTTCAGGACATCCCTGCTTCAGCACAGGTGGCTCAGTCAAAGACAGGGGCTGATTGAGCCACCTGTGCTGAAGCAGGGATATCCTGAATACCTGACCTGTTGTGCAGCCCTTGAGGACTGGAGCTGGCCACCCCTACAAGGGGCAAAGCTTTATGTATCAGGTCTATAGTGTTAGCCACGGTGCTACTCGGATGCTTCGTAAAGCAGGTGGGTCTTAAAGGTGGATAGAGAGGGTGCTAGTCGGGTATTGAGGGGAAGGGCGTTCCAGAGGTGTGTTTATCTAATGTCTTTGGGAGGTTTTGTCGCCCCTTAAATCTACAGGCAAATTGATTCTGTATCGTCATTTTGTCTGTTGTAATTATAATTTCAAAGTTAGTCAAACGGATAAATATGTGCAGCTGATAGACGAGAATTCAACTAGGGCTGAAGAAATTGGAAACTTCCTTTTTTTCCACAGGATACACCTATGTCAAACTGTAACTTTTTACTAATTCTTTCTAAGAAAACCGGTCCCGCTGATTAAATTGTTAAAAAAAAAAAAAATGTTTTACCTGTATCTACGGAAATATTAGGGCCTATTTATTGTGTCGCAAAATTGGCACGTGTATGAAAATATGTATATATTATATATTTATATCGTGCCATCCAGGTACATAGCGTTTTACAGCAGTAACAGACGGGACATATTAATATATAGTGGGAATAAGCGCATCAGACATGAAAGTAACATTAGGAAAAGGAGTCCCTGCCCCGAAGAGCTTACAATCTAAGTGGTAAGTAGGGAGAACTGTTATTGTCTGCACTGAGATTGTTTTTCTGTTGCTGCTTTTGCCTACATGCTCCCCCTGGGTTGTTAGAAAATACCTTTGGGGGACCAGTGAGACCGTCCCTGCCAGAGGGTTTGAGCAGGGAGCTGCACCGTTTGTATTTACCACGTTATTTGGCACTATTATAGTCCCAAAGATCACAAATATTGTATTTTTTATATCTCATCACTTTATAGTTGGTGATCACTATCAGTGTTTAGCGCCTATTTCTGCACCATCACTCCGTCACAAGTAGGGAGAACTAACACTTGTGTGTATATATATATATATACAGTGGTCGACAAATCACTGTATATATTATGCATGTATATATGTATCTATGTGTGTATGTGTGTATATATATATATATATATATATATATATATATATATATATATATAGATATATATATAGATAGATAGATAGATAGATAGACACACACACATATATAGATATCTATCTATCTATATATCGGGTGTAGCAGAATAAGCATTGTACATCCAATTATTAAAAGCAATATACACCGTAACAGTCAACCTAATAAATAAAATATGGTTTATTCTGCATTCTCTCCCAAAATGATCTGTACACAGGCAGGAAAGCAAAGAACTATAAAATATTTTAAAAAAACGGCATGATCTGCTTAAATTTCATATTGCAAATGCTAAATGCAAACTGTTATTTCCCAATGAAGCAGACATCTTGGTTTATCCCAGTAAAAAAAAAAAAAAAAAAAAATGTCCTGGGTTTGTGAATCTGCTGTCATCCTTGTGTTAGAAAAGAATTCAGCTCCACTTCACAGAATGGGGCTCAAACCTTCTCCAGCATGGAGAAGACGCCTCACAGCTTATCAAATAAGTGTTGGGTCAGGATAAGGAAGGTTTAGAGCTTAAAACGGTTTATTGCAACAATAACAAAAATAGTATTAAAATAGAGTTTCGCGGATTTAAATTTTCAAGCAGCAATTCCGCCCCGGGACCCCACATTTCCAGAGATCCCCCCCCTCCCCTATTGGCTCACAGTGAGATTTGAACGTCCATTTTGTTTCCCCTGGAGGGGCAGAGGCACTGCTAAGTTCACATGTTAAGTCTCTCGGGGAGCCAGGGGTCCCTGGAGTTGAATTTCCCCCTGCCCGGTTCAGCTCCAGATGGCTACGGGTTCCAACCGTGACACACACACACACACACACACACACACACACCCCCCCCCCCCCCCCCCCCACCCCGGGCCCCCTCCTCTACAGCCCACCAGCCCCCCCCCCCCCCCCCCCAGGTCAGGTTTTCAGGATATCCCTGCGTTAGCACAGGTGGTTCAATAGTCCCTGCTTCAGCGCAGGTGTCTGTCCATGCTTCAGCACAGGTAGCTCAATCAGAGGCTCATTCTTTGACTGAGCCACTGATTGAGCCACCTGTGCTGAAGCAGGGATATCCTGAAAACTCGACCTGTTGGGGGTGGGGGGGCTTGAGGACAGGAGCTGAGCACCCCTGCATTAAACTATGACTTTATTACTGCTATATCTGCATTTGGAAACAAAATGTTGCAGGTAACTCAAATAAAATAAAAATAATTGAAATAAAATGAGATTTCAGGGTGTTGGTAGGGAGGAGGGTTTGGGTACTATAAGACTTCCTCCGTTTGCTTTTTGCCAATGCCCACAGATGCAGGCACATGGCCACGTGTGGTGATGAGAAATGGAACCATTGTATTGAACAGGTAAGTGGGTACAACACCTGGAAATATACACTAACCAGCTTGGCACTGGGTGGTTAGGTGAGGAAACGCAGGTTGGCAAGCGGGTAAATATTTCCAGACAGCTGTAATATGGGCAGGCCAATCACAACCCCCCATGCACACCTACACGCTCACGCCTTGTAAGGGCAGCAGGACGGTAGGTGTAATAATGCTATGTAAAGTGTGCTTTATATCAAAGTCTCCCTTAGTTATATGTAGCTATCACAGGGGGGCTCAACTTCAGGCCTCAAGAGCCCCAACAGGTCAGGTTTTCAGGATACCCCTGCTTCAGGACAGGTGGGTCAATCAGTCCCTGCTTCAGCACAGATGGCTCAATCAGAGGCTCAGTCAGACTGAGCCTCTGTTTGAGCCACCTGTGCTGAAGCTTGGATACCCTGAAAACCTGTCCTGTTGGGTGGGGCTTGAAGATGGGCATTGAGCCCCCCTGAGCTATCATATACCTGTTCTTTCAAAATTGATGTTTTTAAATATCATATTTGTAATACCAATAATTTATTATTGATATTCATATTTTTAAATAACTAGCCCCCCGCCACCCACACACCCCCGCCCAGTTAAACATAAGCTTGGAAGGGGTTTTACAGCATTTTCCTAACGTCTTTTGGTGATAAGACTGTTTGCAAGTCCTCAAAGTAGAGTTTTGCTTGTCTTTGTATTTTTCCCCAGTGTTTGTATAGTACAGGCATACCCCGGTTTAAGGACACTCACTTTAAGTACACTCGCGAGTAAGGACATATCGCCCAATAGGCAAATGGCAGCTCGCGCATGCGCCTGTCAGCACGTCCTGAACAGCAATACCGGCTCCCTACCTGTACCGAAGCTGTGCGCAAGCGGGGAGACTATAGAGCCTGTTACACATGCGTTATTTACATCAGTTATGCACGTATATGATGACTGCAGGACAGTACGTGCATCGATAAGTGGGGAAAAGGTAGTGCTTCACTTTAAAGCTGCAGTTCAGTCTTTTTTTTTTTTTTTAATTTATTTTTTTACTTTAATAGCTTCATGTGGGCAATCTCTATTTACCTAAAGAACTGTATAGCTGTCAGTCAATCCGTTCTCCATGTATTAATCGGCGAAATTTTTGTGACATATTAAAAGCTGGCATTTGTTTATAATTTGCCTCCGGCAGTCAGTGGAAGACTCATGAATATTCATGAGTCTCCCAGTGACGTGTGCTCGCTCCCGATCTGCCGCTGTGTGGTGCCCCCTTCTGCCCGATCCCTGTGGCTGTCAGCCTGCGCGAGATGGAGGGGGCTTGTGCCGCCAGTGGGGAGGGGGGAGCGGGAGATGTGTCTCCCTTCTGCTCCGGTCCCTGTGTCTGCCTCCCTGCCCGCGCGCGCGGGAGATGCAGGGGGGTTGCGCTGCCCCCGTGGGGGGTGGGGAAGGGAGGGGGGAGCGGGAGATGTGTCCCCTTCTGCTCCGGTCCCTGTGTCTGCCTCCCTGCCCGCACGGGAGATGCAGTCCCCTTAACCATGTCACTGCCATTAGTACACTTTGCCCCTAGGAGGTACTGATCCCTTAAGGCAGGAGACAGTCTCTGCACTGATTGGCTGTTGTACTTTACATGTAATCTTATTGATGTGGTAGCATGGGAGTTGCAGTCCAGCTCTAGATAGAGCCTGTGCTACTTAGAGGCACAATAACTACATGTCCCAAGGCTCCTTGCGCCCACCGCGTTCCATTGGCCAGATTAATCCTCCTATAGCAGCCGAGCATGTGCGGAGAACTTGTGTACAGGACCTCACGCCTGTCCCCCCAACACTCATCACAGAAGGCCTGCACTGATTGGCTAATACCAGCCATGTGATCGCTCTCTGGCCGCATGGGACCATGGGAGTTGTAGTTCTTTTTGAAAGAGTGTTCCACGGTGTCAGCCACACTATAAACTACAAGTCACAGAATTCCAGCATCTCACAACTTTTTGCTCAGCCCTCCAATCACAATCGCTTATACACAAAGGGTTTGAGCTTGACCAGGTATGATTGGATTTTTTATTTAAAAACTATAGATCTGGATATATGTGATTTTATAAAACCTGTTTTATGTTATTGTAATTTATTTGAGAAAATTATTATTTTAATTAATACCAGAGAGCTAAATGATACTAGCAGATCCCAGTGGGGACAGTGCAACCTAGCTATTTTATTTATATAGTTATATTTATTATATTATATATGACAGTCTTCATTAATGCAGAGATGCCCCCCCCTAAATACATTACATCAGGGAGATGCTGGAGGTATGGGCAATAAAATCACATTTTAATGGGAAACTTGCATTGATGTATGTCATTAAATCACAAAGCAGTGAGAATAATAGCTCCAAACGAGAGGTGATGAATTATATACATGTTTGATTACAAACAAAAAGTAATAACACACTAGGGTATTTAGGCAGAGAATGTATATATAAAGGGTTGTTACAGAGTTGTCATATGTTGGCGCTGCCTCAATTTGCAGTGAACGTATGTTCATTCGTCGGTTACATATTTATAAACGAGGATGTGATAAAGGACCAGCAACCACACACAGACTGCAACTATTAATACGATAGATTGTAGCTCGCAGTCACGTCAAACAGTGATTAGACAACAGACAAGGATTCTGGGTAAGAAGAAAATTTGCGCACTGTCACGTTTTCTATCCACTTGAAACATGGATAGAGCCCGTCACCTTCTATTTGCTGTATCAAATAGTTTGTAACGCAAAGCTTTGGTTGAGGAAGTACAAAACCAGACAACCCACTCAGAGGTAGATTTTATTTTTTACAATACATATTCCTCATAGTGGCTGCAAACCAGGCAGAATAAGGTCATGATGAGGAAAAACACATGAGCAAACCCCCCCCCCCCTCTCTCCTCCAACATACAGTGTATTACAAACATGTTTAGTAACGGTTCCCAAACATGCATCATTCACCTCACTGTTACTTTACATAGCGATTAAACTGCAGACAAGGATTCTGGGTAAAGGCACGCGTATGAAGCCACGTAGAGGCTATCCATTACTGTAACTGTGCTGGGGAGACACCTGGGTAATATGCAAATGTTTTTTTTTTTACAACAAAAGACAGCACCAATGCTACACCCGATATGACGAATTATATCATTAAATATGTATCTGTCTTCTCATTGCTAGGGGTCATTTAGTCAAATACTTTGGCCATATTATTCCCACTTCTGCGGATCCTACATTACCTGCAAACGCTGTCTTCACCTCTCAAATAGAGGAAGAAACGTCTTAATAGACAGGTCACTCACAGGTGCATAAGACCGGCTATTTAAAAGTGGGGTAAGGGATCATAAAACCAAGGAGGAACGGTTACAAACCTCCAAACAATTATTTACCAATAGAAATTTCCAAACACACGCAGCCCCTGCAAGCTCAGAACCCAAACCCACCCCACCGTACATATGTGTTAAAAGGAGTGTGACCTCATGTATGGAACAAAAGACAAAATGACCCAACGCTTCATCCTATATGACAAATGATATAGTTAAATACTTATCTGTCTTCTCATAAGTGAGGGTCATTTAGTCAAATCATTTGGCCAAAGTTAGACCCTTTACTAATGAGAAGAAAGACAGATACGTATTTAACTATATCATTTGTTATGTAGGATGAAGCATGGGGGCTTTTTGTCGTGTATTACATCAGGGGCGCTCAACTCCAGTCCTCAAGCCCCTCCCAATAGGTCAGGTGTTCAGGGTATCCCTGCTTCAGCACAGGTGGCTCAATCAGCCTTTGATTGAGCCACCTGTGCTGAAGCTGGGATATCCTGGAGTTGAGCACCCCTGCATTAGATCATAATCCCGGTGTGGTGGGTGTTGGGTTCAGAGTTTACAGGGGTTGTGAATGCTTTTTAACGCATGTTTCCCAGGTAATACTCTCTCGGGTATCATTCATCTCCCTGAGTGGAGAATAGGTAAAAAAAATTTTTGGGGGGGCGGAGGAAATGATCCCAACTCCTAAATTGTTCTCCCTTCTCCTCTCCGAATAGCCAGTGAATATGTCAATTTGGGCTATTTCCTCATTTGCGCACCGCATGGAATTGCACGCGGCAGAATCGTGTCACAAATGGCAGCGACTTGGAGGGGCGACAACTGATTAATGAATATGGTGAGGTTCATTTCCGTGTGAGTGCCTGTTTTTGGCAGCAACCCCCCCTCCATCTCCCTCCAACACCCCCTAAAATCAAGTACTTCCCCCCACCTTATATGAACCAGGAGGTCATCCGGGGTTAAATCGAGGCACGTAAAGCTCCAGGGATTGAGCTATTGATTTATTTATTTTTTGCCAGTACTTGCTGGGAAAAACAAAGATGGCTGCAGGGTCAGCTAGGGTTGCCAGGTGTCCAGTATTAAACTGGACTGTCCTGTATTTGTACACTCTGTCCAGTACAAAATGAGGTAATACTGGGCTGGACTTGTATGTGTCCGGTATTACCTCTCTGGATATAGTGACCTGACCGGCTGGGGGGGGGGCCCAAGATTTCCCCGAGCAGGGCATATGCTAGGGGGCTGGGCAGCTTCCTCCATCCTGATTGGCTGCATTACCCAGCAAGCAGCCAATCAGGAGGAGGTGTAAGAAGCCTGAGGGTGGGGCCAAGGAGAGGAGGAAACAGCATGGAGCGGAGAGTTGTATGTGTGTGTTTGTCTCGAGCGCGTTGCAGCTTTCACCATTGTGCCCAGTAATATTGGAGAAGCCACCTGGCACCCCTAGGGGTCACCCAGTCGTAAGCTGCAATATCAGCTCACAGTGATGTCACAGCTTTCATTGGCTTCCAGGCTAAGCCTGACAGGCACGCTCCCCTCTTGTCCCTTTCTCCGTTTTACGGACGGTACACACCCAGTTCTTTTTTTTCTTCTTCTTTTGTCCATTAGTGACGGGCCTGAGGCAGCAACATTTTGCGGCGGCAAAAATTCCCGTCCCCATATAATTTGGCCGCGCTCTCTGGCCTATCGGACCTAATGGGAAGGCACTCGCCTGCGTGGCCGCCTCCTTTCTGCCGCATTCCTGCTCCTTTGGAATCCCACTGTCAAATGGCCCTGTGGACCCCCCACCGTGACGTCGCATGGCGCCTTGTTGCCATGGCAATGGGACATCACGGCGAGACGTTGCGGCGTCATTTGACGCCGGAATTCCAAAGTAGCAGGAACGCGGCAGAATGGAGGCGGCCACACAGGGAAGAGCTGGCGGGATGGCGGGAAACGCGGCAGATCTGCGCCTGTACTTCTCTGCTTTTGGCACCAGGCCTCAATCACTTTCATTTTATTTTTTCATGATCCTGCCTCCAGATCTCTAAATCTCCTTCTACTTACTCGCCACGTTTTACCAGCGGGACGCACGCCAGGATTCACAGACCTGCAGAATCAAGCAGCATGGCTCCGTGAGTACACCACCTGTTGCCTGTCATCGAGCTGACTACCTGTTCAGGGGATTATGGACCTTTATACACTGACACATTGTGAAACTGGCTTGAATCTAGAGCTGCGGGTTAGTTGTTTCCTGCCTGCTGCGCTGCTTAACCGCGGGGCTGTTACCTGCCTGCTGCACTATATATGCTGCATTATATTTATTTTTACTAAAAGAAGGCTGTGCTTGTCCTATTTTTGTCTTTTTTGGTATTAACTCGTATGTTAGTATCTTCCTCCTTAAACGTGTGTGTGTGTGTGTGTTAAAAATCATGATTGTTATTTCCTTTCCAGCTTCTCAATTTACCATGGTAACCTATAGACAGCACTGGGCTCTGGGGAGATCTCCATTTTAACCG
Organism: Ascaphus truei; assembly: GCA_036426205.1. NCBI lineage: Eukaryota > Metazoa > Chordata > Amphibia > Anura > Ascaphidae > Ascaphus > Ascaphus truei. The sequence goes on along the minus strand of WSYH01001209.1, from coordinate 30,301 downwards.
CCCAGACACTTAATATCTCCAACGCTTCTATCTCCTGAACGTTGCGGCAGATTTAAGAATTAAAACGACTTTGGAATGGGCAAGAAGAAATCTCTTAAAGTAAGTAAAATAAAATCAGTACAGACGGACGCTTTAAATCTAATAATCATAGGTGTCAGATATGAGTTTAAAAAGCTGTCACTGCCATTAGTACACTTTGCCCCTAGAAGGGACAGTCCCCTTAACCATGTCACTGTCATTAGTACACTTTGCCCCTAGAAGGGACAGTCCCCTTAACCCTGTCACTGCCATTAGTACACTTTGCCCCTAGGAGGGACTGCGCCCTTAAACATGTCACTGCCATTAGTACACTTTGCCCCTAGGAGGGACTGACCCTTAACCATGCCACTGCCATTAGTATACTTTGCCCCTAGGAGGGACTGACCCCTTAACCCAGTCACTGCCATTAGTACACTTTGCCCCTAGGAGGGACTGCGCCCTTAAACATGTCACTGCCATTAGTACACTTTGCCCCTAGGAGGGACTGACCCTTAACCATGCCACTGCCATTAGTATACTTTGCCCCTAGGAGGGACTGACCCTTAACCATGTGTGACAAACGCCCCTCTTTTGTAGCGCTGACGTCTGTCTGGGTTCTTCCCGACACAGTCTTCTAGGGTTAATTATACAATAAACAGGATCATGCAAAGTATTACGTTGCTTAACTCAGGCTTCTGCCTGCTTTATTTTCATCCAAATAAGGGACTGCTGCTTTAACATGTGTAGGCAGGAGGCACTCAAGACATTAACCTTCAGCGGTTTACTCATATCAGTGTTATAGCATTTCACAGTGTCACTTTTAAGAACCAAACCAAATCGAATAAACAAAATCCTATCCCATTCAGGGATCTAACTACACAGCAGAATCAGCTTCTCTAACTGCTGCTGGGCCAACTAACCTTGTTCCCCAGTTTAAAACAATGCCCTCTCATTTAGTGTCACTAGATGAAGCATACAGTCTTTTAGATACGGCAATAAACATGTGTTTGTCTTATCTGTTCGTGGTGGGAACTCGGTCCCAAGTGTCCAGGCAAATCCTCTGGTACTGTGATACTTGGAGGGGCCGTCCACCCCGAACTGGATGCAGGGGAGCAGCGAAATCCCCAGTCTCCAGGCTCTAAGAAGAGAGACTGAAATGCAAACCTCTCTGCTCTAAATACCTGTGCTAGTGATTAGGAGAGCAGGTGAGGGAGAACTAGACACATTGTAATCTGTGGTCTGGATTTTCCATCCACCAGCCTGAGTAAATGTGAAGCTGTGGAATGGATCATTTTGCACAATTCCTGCACTTTCTGACCTAAAACGGGGCAGAAAACTATGTCACACATTTCACTGCCATTAGTACACTTTGCCCCTAGCGGGGACTGACCCCTTAACCATGTCACTACTGCCTTAGTACATTGCCCCTAGAGGACTGACCCCTTAACCAATTGTCCACTGCCATTAGTACAGCTTTGCCCCTATCGGGGACTGACCCCTTAACCATGTCACTGTCATATCAGACACTTTGGCACCCTAGGGATGGACTGACCCTTAACCATGTCACTCTACGCCATTATGTACACTTTGCCCTAGGAGGACTGACCCCTATACACATGTCACTGCCATTAGTACACTTTGCCCCTAGGAGGACTGCCCTTAAACAGTGCACTTGCCATTAGTACACTTTGCCCCTAGGAGGGACTGACCCCTTAAACATGTCACTGCCATTAGTACACTTTGCCCCTAGGAAGGATTTCCACTGTAATGGGGCCTGTCTCTTTCTAAGGAAGCTGATAACACTCATTTACAAATATGTTTGTATTACATTAAACCGCCCCTTTTCTTCTTGTATTTTTTCCGGTTACTGGCAACTTAAAAAAAACACTGGGTCACCTCGCAATTGTGTGTACGAACCGGTTCTATTAAGAGTTACCTGTGTTTCAGATACAAATAAAGTCTGAGCAGGAGTGGGAATATATAGATGAAGAGAAGGAAACTTCCAGCGATGTGATGGAAAATGACCAGTCCCGTAGTTCTCTGGGTAAGAGGCAATTTGTGAAATCGTACCAACGATGTCAGCAGTTGTGTGTGTTTCCGTGGGAGTCAGTGTGTGTGTTTCCGTGGGGGTCAGTGTGTGTGTTTCCATGGGGGTCAGTGTGATTTTCTGTGGGGGGTCAGTGTGTTTCCGTGGGGGGTCAGTGTATGTTTCCATGGGGGTCAGTGTATGTTTCCATGGGGGGTCAGTGTGTGTTTCTATGGGGGGTCAGTGTGTTTCCGTGGGGGTCAGTGTATGTTTCCGTGGGGGGTCAGTGTATGTTTCCGTGGGGGGTCAGTGTGTTTCCGTGGCGGGTCAGTGTATGTTTCCATGGGGGTCAGTGTATGTTTCCGTGGGGGGTCAGTGTGTTTCTGTGGGGGGTCATTGTGTGTTTCCGTGGGGTCAGTGTGTCGGGTAGAGATAGGCACAATCAGACATTTAGTCACGACCGTTGTCGGCACCAGCGTTTGGCTTTTGCCACTATAAGGTAAGTTGGGGTTACGGATATGGGTTTTTGGGTAAATAGTTAGTTTTTTAGGGCAGGGAATTGTGATTATTGGCTTAGAGTAAGAGGTGAAGGTTTTTAGGGAAGGGGGTAGCATTATTGTTAGGGCGTATTAGGGCAAGGGGTAAGGTTATGGGCTTACCTTGGTGGAGAAATGGCCGACGGAGAGCTGTCCCGGTGGCAAGGTGAGTGGCGGCTAGCTGCCGCGCCCAGCTGTCCTAGACCGGAGATGGGCGCACGTGTCAATTTTATTTGCAACTCCCCCCCACCAAAAAAAAAAATATTAAAACAGCGACTCCTCACTGCCCCCCTAACCCCCCCAAAAAAGACAACAAGAGAAAGAGAGGAGCTAGAACATGAGGTCATTCTCTGAAGCTGGGCCACACGGGTAATGTGAGGGAGTACTTCTTGACGGAAAGGGTGGTGGATTCAGGGAAAAGACTCCCAGCAGAGGTGGTAGGGGCGAACACAGGAAATGAATTAAAAGAAATGCCTGAGATCGACAGAAGGGTGTCCTAAATCGGAAAGAAAGCCAATGATCAAGGAGGGTCAGAGGTTTTACAGCAGATAAGAAAATGGGTCGACTGGGTGGGCTTCGTGGTTCTCATCGGAGCCGTCCGATTCTATGTTTCTATGATTTTAGAACTAAGACTTTGAGCCCACTTGTAGTTTCGTTGTCGGATAGTTACCCCGATCGGCACTATTGCAGTGTACGATAGCAGGTCTCTTTAAGAGCATCTCCTTTGAAATCCCAAAGCTCCCTGTTGCCTGGATGTTTCTCCAGCGGATTACACATCTCGATTAATGGCGGCAGCAGCTGAGGAAGGGGTGGCACTGGCACGGAGGACGTTTCTGAGGTCCTGTGTAGTTTTAGAGTGAGTCATCAAGTTGAAATCGGGAGTTCCATCTAATTAGCTCAATTAGAATGATGAACATGTCATTCTGTTAAAAGGCATCTTAAAGGAGCAAACTAAGCAGGGTTTTTTTTTTATACATAGGGTTGAAGCAGGGGGTCTCCAGGACTGAACCCCATTAATTTCAGCTCTGGGGACCCTCTGCTTCCCGAGATACTTCCCTCCGTAGGGGGCGCTGGTATCTATGCAACGTTTTAAGCTCCCGTGTCACGCAGGCCAATAGGAAGCTGCACCGGATGACATCACAGCTTCCTATTGGCCCGCAGGGCGCGAGAGCTTTGAAAGCGGTCAATACGTGATACCTGCTAGCTGAGTGGAGCGGCTACCGGCGACCCCTACAGAGGTCTGTAAAAACTGGCGATTTTGGGGGGGGGTGGGGGTGCATTTAAAAAAAAAAAATTTAACATAGGATTGATGCAGGGGATCTCAGAGTTGAAATTTAATGGGGTTAGTAGAAGACCCCCTGCTTCAATCCCATGTTAAAAAATAAAAAAAAATTGGCCGAACAATATGGCCCTCTTTTGATGGCCTCTTTCAATGAAGGAGCTATGCAGAAGAAACCTACAGTAATTAGTGCAATTAAAATGATGAACTTGCATGTCGTTCCGTGAAAGGGCATCTTAACCTACCCATAAAAATATTTCCACACCCATTTTGATAAATATGGCGATTCCTAATACTGAGAGCTACTGTTGCATTAAAACGGCAAGAAATTAAGATTCAGACCAAATCAAAGTCAGAAATAGATCAGCACCAGATGTTATGACTTCATTTTAGGTTTTTTTTTGGGGGGGGATTGCTGCTTTAAGAGGGAGAGAGATTAGATAGTGGGATGGAGTTCAGATCATGCAATCCGGGTGGATTATGCTCAATACGATGAAGACTTCTCATTATGTAATGACCACCCTTCCACCTTATGCAATCCATCTTTGTCTGGCAGCTCCGCCAACGCGGCAGGCAACAGTCTCAAGGCGTCGGCAAGCCAAAGTACTAAAGAAGAAGGCAAGATTCACCCCAGAGGAGTTGGTCATTGTAGCGGAAGAGCTTTCTACCCACAACAAGCTGCTCTTCAGCGTCCAGCACGACCCAGCCAAAGCCCAGCGGAAGGACACCAAGTGGGCCGATATCTTGAAGAGAGTGAATGCTCAGGGAGTCACTTCTCGGACCATTGCAGACATCAAGAAAAGGTGGCATGACTTGAGGAGGGCAGCCAGGAAGAAGCTCCTCAAGATAAGAAGAGAAGAGGCAAAGGCAGAAGGGGGGTCACCAAGCGAGAGGACGCGGCTCACCCGTCTAGAAAAGATGGCAGCCAAGACTATGACCCCCAAGATGATCTATTCGGTTAGCAGAAGGGAGGACACACTAGACATTGAGGAAGAAGAAGAGCCACCATCTGCTCAGTGCTCACCGATGGTTGAGGAGCTAGAGGAAGATCCTTATGAGACACAACCAGAGGCATATCCTCTACTTAATGTCCAGGTGGGGACATCTGAAGAGGTCAGTGATGGAGGCAACCACAGATGGGCAGAAAATAATTCTGAGGCCAATGCACCCTGTAAGTCTCTTTCTGAATGTTCCATGAGTATTGTATTTTCAGTATACCTTCTATAAATCCCCCATGTGCATTTAGGGCTATATTGGCTACCCAGTGCTTGACATTTAAGTGCCTTATGGCCCATCTATTCCATTGGAGCATAAGGTGCTTTAAGGATTTTCATCGTTTAGTTAACCTTTCCCATAGTATTTTGTATTTCTTTTATCACTTTTTCCCCCTCTTTTGTTGAGACAGAGATAAAGGGGATAGTCCCACTTAACAAACCAATCAAACAGCTCCCCAGGGTATCACCCAACACACATCAGTTTCCCTCATACACTATAAGGTATCACCCAACACACATCAGTTTCCCTCATACACTATAAGGTATCTCCCAACACACATCAGTTTCCCTCATACACTATAAGGTATTACCCAACACACATCAGTTTCCCTCATACACTATAAGGTATTACCCAACACACATCCCATTCCCTATACACTATAATGTTTACCCAACACACATCCTTTTCCCCTCATCACTATAAGGTCTCCCACATACACTCAGTTTCCCTCCTCATACACTATAAGGTATGATCACCCACAACACACATCGATTTCCCTCATCCCTATAAGGTATCACCCACACACATCAGTTTCCCCCATACACTATAAAGGTATTCACCCAACACATAGTTTCCCTCATACACTATAAGTTATCACCCAACACACATCAGTTTCCCTCATACACTATAACAGGTAATTACGCTGGCGCACAGGGCTTCACTAGGTTTCCCTCATACACTATAAGGTATCACCCAACACATATCAGTTTCCCCTCATACATATAAGGTATTACCCCACCACATCAGTTTCTTCCCTCATACACTATAAGGTATCACACCCACACACATCATTTCTCTCCTCCCTCATACACTATAAGGTATCATCCAACAACATCGTTTCCCTCATACCTATAAGGTATTCCCCACAACATCAGTTTCCCTCAACACTAAAGGTATTCACCCACATACACGTTTTCCCCTCATCTAAGATCACCCAACACATCATCAGTTTCCCCCTAACATAAGTATCACCCACACACATCAGTTTCCCTCATACACTATACTGCTGTATCACCCAACATACATCAGTTTTCCCTCATACACCATAAGGTATCACCCACATACCATCGGTTTCCCTCATACACTATAAGTATCACCAACACACATCAGTTTTTCCCCACAACTCTATAAAGGTATACCCAACAACACCCACATTTTCCCTCATACACTTAAGTAATTCCCAAACCCACATCAGTTTTTTTCCCTCCATACACTATAAGGTATCACCCAACACCTATCAGTTTCCCCTCATACACTTAGATTACCAACATACATCATTTGTCCCCTCATACCTATAGGTATCCCCAAATCGTTTCCCCATACACTATAAGGTATCACCCAACATACATCCGTTTCCCCTCATACACCAAAGTTATCACCCAACACAACATCAGTTTCCCTCATACACTATAGGTTACACCACACACATCAGTTCATTTTCCCCCCTCATAACTCCATAAGTATCACCCACAACATAATCAGTTTCCCTCATACACTATAATGTATCCACCCAACACACCATCAGTTTCCCCACACATCTCTATAAGGTATCACCCCAACACACATCAGTTTCCCTCATACACTATAGGTATTAACCCCAACACCATCAGTTTCCCTCCCATACACTATAAGTATCACCCAACACATACATTCTCCCTCTACCACTATAAGGTATTACCCAACATACAAGTTTCCCCTCATACACTATAAGGTTCTCACTCGCCAAGTACATCGGTTTTCCCTCATCCACTATAAGGTATCACGCCACAACTCAGTTTTCCCCTCATACACCATAAGGTAATCCACGCCACACCCATCAGTTTTCCCCTCATGACGTCTATAAGGTATACCCCACACACATCAGTTTCCCCTCATACACCATAAGGTTCATCACCCCAACCATAACAGTTTCCCTCATACTATAAAGGTATCTGCACCCCACACAATCAGTTTCCTCCCCCAACATACTCTATAAAGTATCTCCCAACACACATCAGTTTCCCTCATACACTATAAGGTATCACCCAACACACATCAGTTTCCCTCATACACTATAAGGTATCTCCCAACACACATCAGTTTCCCCCTCATACACTATAAGGTATCTCCCAACACACATCAGTTTCCCTCATACACTATAAGGTATCTCCCAACACACATCAGTTTCCCTCATACACTATAAGGTGTCTCCCAACACACATCAGTTTCCCTCATACACTATAAGGTATCACCCAACACACATCAGTTTCCCCCATACAGATTAAGATAGTGCCCAGCACACATCCGCCCTCCCACCCATACACTATTGCTGTATTGCTGAATAAATACCCCCAGAATAATTGGCGAGGCACTTTCTGTGAAGGCGTCTGAAGCTGGACCGAAGTATCGGTGCTGCTGAATCCAACATGATCTTTGACCCTGGGGAGCTTCACCGACCAGACAGATCTGTGGCTTGGGGTGCAAGTGACAAACTGCCCGGACACTGCAGATTGTATTTTATGCCTTCTTCTGATTTCTGTTGTTTTATTTTTAAGGAGTGGAAAATGGCAAGTCGATCCCGATAACCGAGGTCAAGAGTACGCGAGCAGCGGCGTCAAAAGGTACCCCAAATCTCTCTGGGAGATCATTATCAGAGTGAGGGAGGGAAAGGTTATCCGGTCCGTGTCACAGGAGAAGATCCCACAGTGTTTGGGGAACGTGTGACTGAGCAGGGAGGGTGGGAGAGTTGTTGGATGGAGCATGAGTATTAAAAGCAGGGACTCCTCCGCTGTGACTTGCTCTCACTGAATGCCGTGCAATGTTCTGTTGGTGTGAGCAGCACGTGGGGCTCTGGCACAGGAGGTCGTGTCCAGGACGGAACGAGAAAAGAAGCCGCCTTTCACGAGTCGCAAGAAACGAGGCGCTGCAGATGTCCCTAGAAGTAAATCCCCAGGTGAGTGAAACACGGTGACAGAAAGATCCACTTGGGCACCGGAGGGTCCAAGGAAAACTGTGCCACAGCCCCTCCGGCACATCGTGGTTGTGTGATCCCAGCGTCGCTGATGCGTATGGAAGAGGAGTCCTACTCCATTCCTGCTCCAGCAAAGTCGTGCTCGGTGCTCCACAGGAGTGCAGAATAAGATCTCCTTAAGAATTAAAAGCTGAAAACCTGTGGAGTAGCCACGACATCATGGGGCCCCTGGGCTACCAGACGCTTCTAGAACAATTAGCCATGGTCCTTTCACTGCCAGGATATTTGGCCGCCTGAACTGTTCCCTGCCACAGGTAATGTAACCCCTTAGAGCAAAAAACGAAAAATCGGGGGAGTGTCAGTATCTGAAAGAAAATAAATATACTACCATAGTGCATAACGTTTCAAATAAACATATGAATGGTAGAACTCCAAAAAGAAAAATATGCTATATCAAGGATAAATAACTCAAGGTCCAGTCATAGATAGTAATCAGGAGCAAAAATCGGGAGGTGAAAGACCCAGTAGAGAGACACAGAGCCAAGATATTAAAATGCCAAAAAACACTTTATCCGACAATAGTAAAATTCAAGGCTTACAGGATACCAGATGGTTAAGAGCGTTGGTTAAGGGTGATGGTCTTGTGCCGAGTCGCGACCTCGGGGGAACCCCACACACAGGCGGCTCCTCCACCGGTTTCCGTCCTGTGCTGCTAGTCCAAGCCGACACGTCACTTCCGGTTTGCACTCGTGCAGTTGGCGTCACCGGAGCTTCAGCTGCAGACTGTAGCTTGTCTCCCTCTGGATCTTACGTTGAGGGTTACGCTCTACGCGTTTCGCCGTGCAGGTTGACGGCTTCGTCAGATACTGACGCTCCCCCGATTTTTCGTTTTTTGCTCTGAGTGTGGACCTTGAAACAGTCCTTGAAGGGTTTGAGTGTCTTTATTCTTATTTGATTGCACGGGTATATATTGATTTATTCATCACTATTTACTGCACTGTTGCACTTAGAGTGTTTGAGCGCCACCTAGTGTTCCTTGTTTATATATAATGTAACCCCTTACCCATAAGACCTTAACCCTAAAAATCATAACGCCCACCTCAGGGCCGAAACGGACGCTGCTAATTGTCCCTGTCCATGCCGGACTCCATGACGTTGTGGCCATATCATGTCTGAGGGACTTGTCATGCATTGGTCTACATGCTTTACATGGACATTGTTGGGCATGGGGTGATAGGGCTTAACCATCACAGGATTAAAGTAGCGCTGCTTTTTACATATTATAAATCGGGGGGCGTGGGACATTGACCAACCAGAATCCTTCACTCCGTGTTGTGTATTGTGCAAGGTATATCTGTATGATATTTAACACTGCCCAACCCCCTTGATTATGTAGATGACCGAATATGGTCCTATAATATTCCCCCTCACGGCGTAGATACCCATATTCATGCATCTACATGATCAAGGGGCAGGACAGACTGGAGACAGACTGGAGACGGCCTCTCACTTCTTCTTACCTTCCGAGCTGCTCTGGGAGACTTGGCGCTCACGGAGACGGTTTCTCTGGGCCATGCACTTGGGCGCAGCTCCTCCAGTCTGTCTGGTCGGATTAACGCTGTAGGGGTCCCGGTCAACACCAGTGACCCTTCGCAGCGGTTACCCTCCTTGGCCGCATAACCTACTGCCGCGGATTTCCGCATGTTGGTCTGCGGCACGGAGAACGACAGGGGCCGGGCTTAGGTTGTGTTCAATGGGAAAGAATTGTTGTCACGGGGGACCAGGTCTTTTAACACATTTATATTTTTGGGATCATTCAACAGGCAAAACAAGCCAGTGAAATAAAATGGGGTTTATTTGGATAAAACCTCGGAAATACAAAAAAAAAACACAAAATACAGAAATATACACACTTACTGGGGTCTGAGGTAGGAGATCTAGCCTTTCCTAGGTGCAGGGCACCTGGACGGAGATTCAGCTGAAAGTCCAGAAACTCCTTACATAATATACACATATATATACACATACATACATACATACTGCACCGACACACTTTATTCGAGCAAATACCCAGTATGTACCTGGCAGATACCTGGAATGCGCCGCTCCTCACCTCTGACAAGCCCCGTTGCGTTTGCCTTCCCAGCCTGGGTTCATGCCTGGCTGACGGGCGGCTGATCTGTTAAATGATAATGATTAGGATTTAATAGGCTGCAATGCTTCGCGTGTCTACCAGATGGCATAAATTCATGAATTGTAATGCAGTATATATATATATACTGTGCAGTATTGCAGCCAGCGGGAATAAAATGCTTCAATCCCTGCTTGGAAAATACCTCAATGCACTCGGGCAGAAAACAGTCACAAACCTCAATACACCCGGGTATACCCGAATTCGTGGGACTAGCCGAGCTCGAATAAAGTGTGTCGCCAGTGTACATACATACATACTGTATACACACACTGCTTAGATTACAGAAAAGAGATTACAAGAAACATACAGTTACAATTAAATGCAGAACAGCTTCTTAAAATAAAAGGGTTAAACAAAAGAATAACCTATACATTCCCTTTGATAAAGTTGCCTTTGTTGCGACGAAACGCGTCAGGGACGTACCTTGCGACATTACGTCATCACGTTGCGTGCACCCTTTACGGCCGGAGAGTGCATGGTGTATTATAGAGGCCAGCTCTGATACCACATTGAATGGAGGATTTCAAGTGAACCTGAGGGATCAACGCTGTCGGGAGCCTTGTTCCAGTCGATGTTGGACTGCTTACCTGATATAAGACGTTACCTGCCTTGGTGGTGATTATATATCACATACTGCTTTATTTACACTTGTACATTGTGAGTGTTTTTAATCCACACACATCAGTTTCCCTCATACACTATAAGGTATCACCCAACACACCAGTTTCCCCCTAATACACTATAAGGTATCACCCAACATACATCAGTTTCCCCCTAATACACTATAAGGTATCACCCAACACACATCAGTTTCCCTCATACACTATAAGGTATCTCCCAACACACATCAGTTTCCCCCTAATACACTATAAGGTATCACCCAACACACATCAGTTTCCCTCATACACTACTGTATAAGGTATCTCCCAACACACATCAGTTTCCCCCTAATACACTATAAGGTATCACCCAACATACATCAGTTTCCCTCATACACTATAAGGTATTACCCAACACACATCAGTTTCCCTCATACACTATAAGGTATCTCCCAACATACATCAGTTTCCCTCATACACTATAAGGTATCTCCCAACACACATCAGTTTCCCCCTAATACACTATAAGGTATTACCCAACACACATCAGTTTCCCTCATACACTACGCAGGGGTGCACAAACTTTTTTGTCTGCACCTCCTGGCTGCTCCCCACCCCCCCCTTACTTTTTCTCTGATGTCATGTTGCCATTTGACTCCGCGTTGCCATGGTGATGCGTCGCCAGAAGCCTCCAGAGACGAGGTAAGGGATATACAGCGGCCTCGCGTGATCCCCCAGCATTTTATTTCATGTTGTGGGGAACAGCGCGGGGCCTTTGTAAGAGCGGCACCCTCCAGTTTGCACATCCCCTGCTATAAGGTATCACCCCACACATCAGTTCTCCCCGGACATACCAGGGAAGTGGCAGGTCAGCTTAGCCTGCAAGTCAGCGTCCTGTAAGTGTGACCCCAGCTTTAACCATTCCCTCTTTTGTTTAATTAGGTCACAGCTCCTATTCAGATGACATGTTTAATCTCAAGATGCAGGTGTTTTCAGAAAGCGCCACCACGCCTGTTCAACAGCCATCTGCACAAGGGCCACCCACTCCTCCCCCTGACTCTCTGTGTGTAAGTGTCTTTGCTGTGTGACCTTTATCTTCATATGTCTCGTGAACACACAATCGCTACGTTAACCCAGGGTATCTGGTCACACAGAGACAGGATGTATGCATTAAACTCCCGGTGCATACAACAAGCCCTTGCACACAAACACACTAGCACTCACACACACACCTGCACATAGACACGCAGTTACATATATACACACACACACAGTTACTTACACACAGATCCCTGCATACACACACACACACACAGTTACTTACACAGAGACACCTGAACATACACACACGCAATTACTTACATACACACACAGTTACTTACACACAGATACCTGCACATATTCACAGGCACTTACACACAGACACCTGCACATACTTACACACACACACAAACGCAGTTACTTACATACACACGCACACAGTTACTTACACACAGACACCTGCATATACACACAGTTACTTACATAAACACATGCAGTTACTTACATATACACACCTGCACATACACACACACACACACACACCAGTTACTACTTACATACACCACTCACCTGCATCATACAACCACACACGCAACGCTGTTACTTACACACAGACACCTGCACATAAATACATACAGTTACTTACACACACACACAACCGCAGGTTACTTCTAGCTCACACAACCACATTTACTTACACACAGCACATACCTGTCATATACCACTTACTTACATAACACATGGCAGTTCCTTACTATGATCCCCACACCTGCACATACAAACATGACACACACCACCCGCGCAGTTTACTTATAACACACATCAGCACCTGCCATACTACACTCACGCTGTTTTATCACACAGACACCTGTCACATAAATACATACATTACTTACACACCACAAACACAACACACACACACACACTACACACACACACACACAACCCACACCACACACACACACACACACACACACACACACACCACGCACTTACATACACACGCCCACACACACACAGTTACTTACCACAGACACCTGCATATACAACACATACTTACATACACACATGCAGTTACTTACACACATTTACCTGCACATACACACATGCAGTTACTTACACACATTTACCTGCACTACACACAAGCATGTTACTTACATACACACCACACCCTGCACATCCCAGCACACATGCTGTCCCGCTTACACATAGGCCCTTGCAACATGCACACATCACATGAAGTCACGTTATGCAACTGATCTCTTCAGAGGGGCAGGGAGGTTGTTGAGACCGTTCTGTTCCACTGTTTTACGCATAGCGGCCCCGCGGTCAGTAGTGACCTGCGTACAGATCCCGGAAGTTCCGTCTAACTTCTGTGATCCGGACCATATTCTGGGTTCACCTATGGCGGCCCTGCACGCAGTCACTTAAGACACACACACACATCCCTGCCCGCAGTCACTTACCACACACACACATCCCTGCACGCAGTCTCTTCACACCAATGCACCCGTCACACACACACACATCCCTGCACGCAGTCACTTACCACACACACATATCCCTGCACGCAATCACTTACACACACACCCATCTCCTCTGCAACGCATGTCACGTTTACACCACACACACTCCCTGCACGCAGTCACTTCCACACCACACACCCTGCACGCAGTCAGACTTACACACACACACACATCCCTGCCCAGTCACTTACACACCACCGCACTCCCACGCAGTCACTTATCACACACACAACTCCTGCACCATCCTTACACACACACCATCCCTCCTGCACGCAGTCACTTACAATACACACATATCCCTGCACGCAGTCACTTACACACACCCATATCCCTGCACCCAGTCACTTACCACCACACACATATCCCTGCACGCAGTCACTTACACACACATCCCTGCACGCAGTCACTTACACACCACCCACATATCCCTGCACGCAGTCACTTACAAACACACACATCCCTGCACGCAGTCACTTACACACCACACCAATCCCTCAAACGGCGTCCACTTCACACAACATCCCTGCACGCACACTACACACACTCCGCGCAACCACACACACTCCCCCGTGCACTCAGGTCACTTACACACAAGCCATATCCCCTGCACCACGTCACTTACACACTCACACACTCCCTGCACGCAGTCACCTTCCACACACTCCCTGCCGCAGTCACTTCACCAACACCTTCCTTCACGCACCACTTACCACCCACACTTCGCCTGCACGCAGATCAACTTCACTCATCACACACATCCCTTCACCAGTCACTTACACACACCATCACCTGCCTCACATCTCACTTATCATCACACACTATCCCTGCCTCGCAGTCACTTACTGCAACACACATCCCTGCACACAGTCACTACACACCCACATCCCTGCCGCTCCTTACACACAGCACATCCCTGCCGTCAGTCACTTACACACACCATCACACACATCCTTGACGCAGTTCACCGCCACACTCTACACATATTCCTGCACGCAGTCACTTACACACACACCACACCACACACATCCCTGCACGCAGTCACTTACACACACGCACACACACACATATCCCTGTACGCAGTCACTTACACACACACCACCCTGCAACTCAGTCACTTCACACACACAGATCCCTGCCACGTCAGTCTACTTACCACACCCAACACACATCACTGCACGTCAGTCACTTACCCACCACACATCACTGCACGCAGTTCACTTAAACACACACATCCCTGCACACGTCACTTACACACACATCCCTGCACACAATCACTTACACACATATCCCTGCCCAACAGTCACTTACAACACACCTATCCCTGCACACACGACGAACGATCCTTAGGAAGTTCCGTCTAACTTCTGATCCGGACCATATTCTGGGTTCACCTGATGCGCTCTCAGCCGCATTCATCTTACACACACAACACTCCCTGCACGCTCACTTACGCACCCCACCACCATCCTGCACGCCACTTAACCCACACACATCCCTGCACGCAGTCACTACACACACATCCCTGCACGCAGTCACTTACACCTCATCCTGACGCATCACTTACACACCCACGATCCATCGCAGCAGTCACTTACACCACCACTATCCCGGCACTCAGTCACTTACACAACCACACTCCCTGCACTAGGTCAGCCACTTACACCACACATATCCCCACGCAGTCCTTCCCACACACACCACACACATCCTCTGCACAGTCACTTACAACACACGACATATCCCTGCACCATTCCCACTTACACACACACACACTCCCTGCACGCAGTCACTTACACACACACATATCCCTGCACGCAGTCACTTACACACACATCCCTGCACGCAGTCACTTACACACACACATATCCCTGCACGCAGCCACTTACACACCACCTATATCCCCCCTCCATCACTTCCCACATATCTCCTGCACGTATCACTACATCACACATATCCCTCACGCCAAGCCACTTACCACCACCCATATCCATTCACCGCACCAGTCACTCTACACACACCACAAATCCGTCAACAGCCACTTACACATACGACCATTCCTGCACGCAGTCACCACCCCAATCTCTCTTCATGGCATCACGTACCAACACACGCATATCTTCTTGGCACGCAGTCACTTACAACACACCACACATATCCCTGCACCAGTCACTAATACACAACCATCCCCTGCACCAATCACTTAACACCACACCTATCCCTGCCGCAGTACCCACTTACACACACACACCACTATCCCTTGGCACACACTGCAACGCAGTCACATTACCACCAACACATATCCCTGCACGCAGTCACTTACAACACCACATATCCCTGCATGCAGTCACTTCACACAACTCCCTGCCCGCAGTCACTTACACACACACATATCCCTGCACGCAGTCACTTACACACACACACATAACACATCCCTGCAGCACTCACTTACAGCACACACATCCCTGCACGCAGTCACTTACGCACACACATCCCTGCACGCAGTCACTTACACACACATCGCACACGCACGCAGTCACTTACACACACACATCCTCCTCACGCAGTCACTTACACAACACACACACACATCCCTGCACGCAGTCACTTACACACACACATCCCTGCACGCAGCCACTTAGACACACACATCCCTGCACTCAGCCACTTGCACACAACATCCCTGCACGCAGTCAACGTTCAGCACCCAACATCCCTGCTCATCGCCGTCCATTACACACACATATCCCTCCGCACGCAGTCCACTTACACACCACATCCCTGCACGCAGTCACCTTACACCCACACTCCCTGCCGGCCAGGCCCACTTAGGAACAACACCCTCATCTCTGCAACGACTGCGCAACTTGCTACACATGCACTCTGCCTGCACGCAGTCACTGTGGCACACACATCCTCTGCACGGCAGTCACTTACACACATACCGCCGCACGGCAGTCCGTAGGCCTCGGGCATTCGTCAGCGCTTAGTAGCTGACCCGTGTCTCGGAGGCGCGCGTCACTGCTCGGGTCCACTTTGAGCCGCCATTCAGCCTGCAATTGAAAGCGGCTTTAGACAGGGAATCGCGCGTCAGCTAAACTCCGCACCGTCCTCTAATGGTATTTTATTTGGGAGCTTGCCGGAGCGCCGGGCCGGTCACAGTGATCGTTCGTCCCTGCGGGCGACCAGCTCCGTGACTTCACTTGGCCCGCCCCCTGACCATGCCCAATGACAAACAAGCCCTTGCTCTAAGGCCTAGAAAAGCACGGCTTTCCCTGAGCCTCATCGCACCGATTCCTCCGTCACGGGTGGATATGTCTATGCCCGGGCGCCATTACAACAGCTAACACACATCCCATGCACGCAGGTCACTTACATCACAGACACATTCCGCTGCACACAGGTCACTTACACCGACACAGCCCCCAGCAGGCAGCATATGCCCTGCTACTTCATCACTTACACACACACCATATCCCTGTACGGCAGTCCACTTACACACCTCACACACACATATATCTGTTCCTGGCACCATGTCATTAGCATCACAAAACACATATCCCTTTAGTCCTCAGTCACTTACAACAAAAATAGGAGTAAGGAAACCGGTGACACACACACACCACTCCACACACACCGCACATATATCCCGGCACCTAGTCACTTACACAGACGCTATCCCTGCATCGCAGTCCACTTACCACACACACACACACACACACTCTCCCTGTTCACACGGCCGTCACTTACATCACACATCATATCCTGTACCAGTCTACTTGCACACATATCCCTGCACGTCAGTCCTTACACCTATCCCTCACGCATCACTTTACACATCCACCTATCCTCACGCAGTCTACTTACACACACACACACCACCCACACACACCTACAACCTATCCCTGGCACGCAAGCACGCAGTCACTTACACACACATATCCCTGCACAGTCACTACACACACCTATCCCTGCACGCAGTCACTTACACACACACACACACACACACACACACATCCTATCCCCTAGCACGCCAGTCACTTACACACACATATCCCTGCACCCAGCCACTTACACACACATTCCTGCACGCAGTCACTTACACAAATATCCCTGCATGCAGTCACTTACACACACACATATCTCTGCACGCAGTCACTTACACACACACACATATCCCTGGCACACATTTCACTTACACACACATCCCTGCCACGCAATCACGTACACACACCTATTCCCTGCACGGCAGTCCCTACACCACACACCCCCCACATATCCCTGCACGTTCAGTCCTTACGACAGCACACACATAATCGCCTGCATGCTCACTTACAACACATATCCCCCTGCACGGCAGTCCTTACTGAAACACCTATCCCCTGCACAGTCACTTACACACACACACGACACACACAAACACACACACACACTCGCACACACACCACACCCACACACCCACACACACCACATATCACCCTGCCTCCGCAGTCACTTACAACACACGCTATACCTGCAACGCAGTCACTTACAACACACACACAGCACACTAATCCTCCCTCAACGCAGATCACTTACCACACACATATCCTGCATGCAGGCCACTTACCACACACATCCCTCCCGGCAGCATTCCCTTACACACACACCCTGCACCGTCACTTACTTACACACACACACACAATCCCTGCACGCAGGCCACTTAGGACACACCACATCCTGCACGGCAGCCACTTGCACCCACAATCCCTGCACGCAGTCCTTGCACACCACCTCCCTGCACGGCAGTCCCTTACAAGTACACATATCCCAGCACGCAGTCCTTAGGCCTCAGGGGCCATGGTCAGCACGCTAGCTGCTGACCGTGCTGAGGCGCCGCTCACTACTCTCGCACTGAGGCCCGCATCCGCAATGAAGCGGCTTTAACAGGGCTCGCGCTCGCTACCGCACGCCTGCTAATGTTACGTTTTGAGCTTGCCGGAGCGCAGGGGCCCGTTCACGAGTCGGGGTTCTTCAATTAGGGCTAACAGTCCGTGCGATCACTGGCCCGCCCGCAGACCTGGTCCCAAGGAGCACCGTCGTGATCTAAAGGCGCAGAAAAAAAAAAAGCACCACTTTCGCCTGAGGCCTCAGCGGCACCTTGACCTCCTCATCTGGGTGGAGTGTTCTATGCCCGGCCTTACTACATCCCTCCCTGGCACAGGGCAGTCACTTACACTAGCAATACACACACACTCATATCCCTGCAACGCAGTCACTTACACCCACACCCCCCATATCCCTGCGCGCATTCACTTACCACACACACACACACCATCGACCTGCACGCAGGCACTTACACACACACATATTCCCTGTAACGCATTCACTTACACACACACACATATCGCCTGCACGCAGTCACTTACACACACACACACACACACACACATATCCCTGCACGCAGTCACTTACACACACACATATCCCTGTACGCAGTCACTTACACACACACATATCCCTGTACGCAGTCACTTTGCACACACACACATTCTGCACGCAGTCACTTACACCCATATCCCTGCACGCAGTCACTTACACACACATATTCCTGTACGCAGTCACTTACACACACACACACATTTCTGCTTCCGCAGTCACTTTATGCACCATATCCCCTGGCACTCAGTCACTTACACACACATATTCCTGTACGCAGTCACTTAACACACACATATCCCGTACGGGTCAGTCACTTAACACACACACACACACACATATCCCTGTAGCTCAGTCACTTACACACACACACACACACACACACATATCCCTGCACGCAGTCACTTACACACATCCCTGCACGCTGTCACTTACACACACCTATCCCTGCACATCACTTACACACACCTATCCCTGCACGCAGTCACTTATCACACACCCATTCGCGCTGCAATGCAGCCACTTAACACACACATCCCTCCCGGCAAGCTCAGTCACGTACAAACACACAAACATCTCTCTGCAACTCAGCCACTTAGACACCGAGCCACACATCTCTGCAACGCAGCCACTTGCACACCTCAATCGCTCTGCACGCAGTCACTTGCACACAGCATCCCTGCACGCAGTTCATCCTTACACACATATCCATCCCCCCCGCGCACAGCAGTCACTTAGGCCTGCGGGCAATTGGTCAAGCGCTTAGGCGCTGACCCGTGCTGAGGCGCGCTCACGCTCGGGCCACTGACCCCTGCAGAGTCCCCAATTAAATGCGGCTTTAAACAGGGGCTCGCGCTCGCTACCGAGCAACTCCTGCTAATGTTATACGTTTTTGTGGAGCTTGCCGGAGTCGTCAGGGCCGGTCACGTGGAGCGGTTCGTGGCAATAGGCGAACCAGCGTCCGTGAACGTCATGGCCGCCCCCTGACCTGACCAAGGACAGCCCGTGATCTAAGGCCAGAAAAGCACGGCTTTCCCTGAGCCTCAGCGCACCTCCGCACGGGTGGAGTGTCTATGCCCGAGGCCTTACACACCCATCCCTGCACCGCAGTCACTTACATCACACACATATCCCTGCACACAGTCACTTACACACCACATATCCTGGCAGCTCAGATCACTTACACACACACACACACATATCCCTGCACGCAGTCACTTACACACACCATAAATCCCTAGCACTCAGTCACTTACAATCACCCCACACATATCTCCTGCACCATCACTTAACACACAACACATATCCCTGCGCAGTCACTTACCACTAATCCCTGGCACGCAGTCACTTACACACACACACCCACACCCATCACACGCTATCCCTTGCCCGGCGGCAGCCTTAACACCCCTATCCCTGCACGCCGTCACTTACCACACACATTGCCCCCTGTACGCAGTCACAGTTACAACACACCATATCCGCTGTAGCGCAGTCACTTACCACCCACACAGCACACACATATCCTGTCAACCATGTCACTTACACACACACACACACGACTACAACACATATCCTGCCTCAGTCACTTACGCACGCCCTGCAAACGCTGTCACGTTGACACACACACTATCCCTTGGGCACAGTCCTTACACAACACACCTATCCTCCTGTCACAACGCAGTCCTTACACCACAACACACATATCCTGCACGCAGTCGACTTACATCACACACACCCCATTCCGTGCAACTCATTTCACTTACATACACATCACACCTATCCCTGCACGCAGTTCACTTACACAATCACATGTGCCGCTTCTTTCCGCCCATGTCACTTACAACATAACACCTGTCCTGCTCAGCGACCGCAGTCAGCTTACACACACTATCCCTGCACAGTCAGCTATACACACACCTATCCCATGCACGCAGTCACCGTAGCACACCACCACATATCCCTGGGCAATCCCGCACCGCAGTCAACTACTTACATCACCCACACACACATATCCCTGGCACGGCAGCACTACACCACACAACACATCATATCCCTGCACGCAATCCCCTTACTACCACACACCTATCCCTGCACTCAGGCACTTAGCAACACACACAAGGCACACATATCCCCTGGCACTCAGGCACCTTTTTGTTTACTCACCACACATACACATGTCCCTTGCATTCCCTACCTGCACGCATCATACACAACACCACATATCCCTGCTACGCAGTTTCTTACACCACAACACATAGCGCCTGTACGAATCACTTACACCACACACATCCTCCCTGCAGCACGCATTCCCTTATAGCACACAGCAACATTAATCCCTGCGCACGCAGTCACTTACACACACACATCCCTGCACGCAGTAACTTACACACACACATCCCTGCATGCGTCACTATACACACACACATACCCTGCACGCAGTCACTTACACACCACACATCACTGCACGCAGTCACTTACACACACACTTCCCCTGCACACAGTCACTTACAATCACACCATATCCTGCACACACGGACGATCTCCGGCAGTCCTCTAACTTCTGATCCGGTGAGACCATATTCTGGGTTCACCTGATGGCGGCCCTGCCCAGTCACTTTACACAACACACTCCCTGTGCACGCAGCCACTTACAACACACATCTATATCCCGGCACACAGCCTACTTACACACACATCCCTGGCACGTACACCACTAATCACCAATCCAACACACCTATTCCCTGCATGCAGTCACTTACACCCACAACGATATCCCTGGCAGAACTCCAGCCACTTACACACACATTCCTGCACGCAGTCACTTACATCAAATACCCTGCATGCAGTCACTTACATCACACAAACACCATAAACCACATGATCTCTTCACTCATTCACTTACAACAACACCACACACACACACATATCCCTATCACACAGTCACTTAGCCACACAACTCCGCTGCACGCAATCACTTGACACACACCTATCCCTGCACTCATCACTTACCACCTATCCCTGCCCTCAGTTCACTTACAGCACACACACACACAGCACATATCCCTGGCAACGCAGCACTTACACACACAGATATTCCCTGCATGCGGTCACGTAAACAACTAACACATTATCAAACAAAGCCGTAGGATGGCGTCTTAGCTACTATAATTATTTAACGTGAAGGTGTATAATATGTGATATACTAAAAAATGCAACGTGATATTAGATAAAAATAAACAAGTTGGCCAGTATGGGTACAATAAATCCCTACTCAAAACCCTTGAGGAGACTGTTCAGGTCCGAGAAACATGATGCAACAGGCAAAACTCCGATGGGACGGTTTGTACCTTAAAATACAAGATCTACATAGGTAAAACTGTTTAGTCACAATGAAGTGGTTTCTAGAAAATTAGAAATCGGACAGGAAGGCTATAACATATATAACCACCCAAGGTGGTTAAACCACAAGAGGAGTTGAGATTTTATGCAGGACAAACACAGGATAAAACAAAACACTTTATCCACAAACGAATGATTGAGGCTTACAGGATCCAAAGGATTACCAGCATAGAGGAGTAGGTAATCAGTCCGTATCCATCCGATCACTGCTACTAACTGCTGCACGCCACCCACTGGTGTCCGTAACAGCCGTCACGTCACTACTTCCCCGAATTCCGGCCCCGTTGAGATGACGTCACAGGCTCAATGTTCTCTCTCTCGTTCAGTCTCAGGTCACACTCAAACGCTTTCGACGCACGAACAAATGACGTCTTCATCATTCGTTTGTGGATAAAAGTGTTTTGTTTTTATCCTGTGTTTGTCTCTCTAAAATCTCAACTCCTCTTGTGGTTTAAACCACCTTGGTTGGTTTATGTGTTATAAGGCCCTTCCTATCCAGATTTCTAATTTTCTTAGAAACCACTTAATTGTGGCTTACGTTTTACACTATCTATATCTTGTTTTTATTTTAAGGGACAACCCCTCCCCTGGTTTTTCCTTGCACTACACTTACACTTACACATCCCTAGCACGCAGTCACTTACACACACCACAGTCCCTGCACGCAGTCACTACAACACACCACACACATCCCTGCACGCAGTCCTTACACACCCCACACATATTCCTGCATCGCAGTCACTTGACACACACCCACATTTCCTGCACGCAGTCACTTACCCCAGCACACCGTCCCGCAGCAGCAGTCACTTACACACACATCCCTGCACGCAGTCACTTCCACACACACCCACATCTCCTGCACGCAGTCACTTACACCCACACACACCAATTCCTGCACGCAGTCACTTAACACACACACATATTCCATTCCTGGGCACGCAGTCACTTACACACACACACACACATCCCTGCACGCAGTCACTTACACCACATCCTCCCTCAACGCATGTCCACTTAACTACACATACATATCCCTGCCGTCAGTCACTTCCCCATCCCGCACGCAGGTCACTTACACACACCTATCCCTGCACGCAGTCACTTACACACACACATATCCCTGCACGCAGTCATTACAACAGCACACATACCCCTGCAACGCAAGTCACTTACACACACATATCCCTGCACCAGTTCACTTACACACATATCCCTGGCAGCAGTCACTTAACACACAATACCCTGGCACCAGTCACTTACACACTACTCACCCTTCAGCACCACTTACACACACACACACACCTACCTGCACGCATCAACACACACACACCCACACACACCCACACAGCAACATTGATCACACTCCGCCGCAGCGCAGTCACACACACACACACACACACACACACATATCCCTGCACGACCTCAGTCAATTCACACACACATATCCCTGTACGCAGTCACTTACACACATATCCCTGCACCAGTCCTTACACCACCATCCTGCACGCACGCATCACTTACACACATATCCCTGCACGCAGTCACTTACACACATCCTGCACGCAGTCACTTACAACACACCTATCCCTGCACCCAGTCCTTACACACACACACACACACACCTATCCCTGCACGCATTCACTTACACACACACAGATATCCTGCACGCAGTCATTACACATACACTATCCCCTGCACACAGTCACTTACCACACACACACACAATATCCCTGCACGCAGTCACTTACACACACACACACACACATATCCCTGCACGCAGTACTTACCACACACACACACACACACACACACACCACACACACACACACACACCCCACATACCGCTGCTCGCAGTTCTACACACACATGCCCTGCACCGCATCACCAACACACCACACACACACCCACACACACACACACCACACACACACACACAAACACACACACACACACACACGTACACACACACACGGATCAGTCACACACACACATCCATGTACTCAGTCACTTACAGTACACACACACACACACACATCCCTGCACGCAGTCACTTACACACACACACATCCGACACACGCAGCACACACACACACACTCCCATGCGCACGCAAGTCACGTTACACACACACATCCCACTGCACGCAGTCACTTACTACACACACACACACTACCAAAACACACCACACCCAACACACACACACATATTTCAAAATCACCCCACACTGATGGACCCATCAAGGTCAAACAGCTGTCTGTGGTGGTTTTCCTGGGTATCACCTTAACCCTGGCTGTGCTCAAACTGTGACCATGCAGCACAGCATTAAGCCTTATAGGGAAGGTCATTTAAAAATGGTTTTTGAGGGCAAAAAGTGACACTGTGTGCTCATTTGCATGTCATTTCCCAGAATTCCCTGCCTGAAGTGGAAGTGCTTATTGGCTGGGTGATGATGGGGAAGAGGCGGGGTTCAGACCTGCCTAAGTACTGCAGAGGAGCATACAGTTGTATTTGCATATTTTGCCTTCCTGTGGTGGAGGTTTTTTGTCACTTTTTTTACTCACCATAACTTAACTCATATTATTATATATATATATTATATATCTGTAAAATATTCCCTGTAATATTTCATTATGGCCTGTCTTAGACAGTTCTGCAAAAAACCCTGTCTTTCACCATTATCACCCCGCAACCTAGTCACTTCTTATGCTTCAGGCCAAGGGATTCTGGGAAATGACATGCAAATGAGCACACAGTGCCACTTTTTATCTCATGCTCACATTACATGAGCAACCCTTAGCCAATGCATGCTGCTTTAAACACAGCTTTTAAGCAAGGACTTGGGAGATGCAAAGTCAGTTAACCCACTCACAGACATGTTTCAACCTTGATGGGTACATATATATACAGAAAAGGAGTGAAAAGTAGCGCCAATCATGAAACAATAATAAATATAAGATAATATCAAATTGATTCAAATAACCTCAAAAGTAAAATAATATGATCCCAAAACTTTTATAAATTAAATACGAACTAGAATATACACTCTAATACTAAAAATGTGTACATATAAAAATAAAATAAATAGTCCAAGTGCAAATGTCCAAACCCTAAGGTAAGTCCTGAAAGGTGACAACAGGATGATGTACAGGATCCAGGGATCCACGGCAGCTCTCAAATGGAAGAACCAGTTCCAATGCAGAATGTATAAGAACAAAAAAGCAGAGAGCGCACGCCCCATAGTGTAACACTGTAACATTTCATATGGGGAGGGAATGGTGGGGGGATTAAAAACACTCACAATAAATAAGTGATATTAAGGCAATTTGTGATATATAATCACCACCGAGGCAGGTAACATCTGATGACAGGTATGCAGTCCAACACCAACTGGAACAGGACACCCGACAGCGTTAAAGATCACTCAAAGTCCTCCATATAATGTGGTATCAGAGCAGGCCTCGATATTGAATCCTGCACTCTCCGGCCGTAAAGAGTGCACACAGCGTGATGACGCGATGTCGCGAGGTAGGTCCCTGACGCGTTTCGTCGCAACAAATGCAACTTTATCAAAGGGAATGTCCCTGAGCAGTAATGGCAGTGCTATTATACTAGAGTGCCTTGATCGTAATAGGTTCATCAATTAGCAATGATTCCGCCCCTAAAAAGGGAACCAGAATGTTTTAGGAATCAGATAGTGGTGTTTAAAAAGGAATAAGCGAACACTCAAGCATAAACGACTGACATAAATGACTACTGATAGCATATCAACATCTACTACTACAAACAAAGCTTAAATCACTACAAACATATATTATAAACGAGCATAATTAAATGTAATGATAAAAAATATATATAATAATTATTACTCAAAATCATAAAAAGGCTAAAAATATATTATAATGTTACAGTTCTAATAAAAAATACATAATCATAAAATACATTATAAAGTAACATAGTTACCCTCATATTATCAACCGATTAGTCTAATAATGTCAGTGTGTGCTAACACACCCGTACACAAAAAAGCACAAACATAATAATTGTATGCACAAAGAATGTATATTAGATAGTGCACGCACACACAGATACCAAGTACTAGTGATATATAGCTAGACAGGATGTATATATAACGATATTAACAAGAGAAGAAAAAGGGAAATGGGAAATGTAAGGGGGGGATATAAATAGAGGGGGGAAGGAAATGGGGAAAAGGGGGGGAAGGAGCGGAGGGAGGAAAGGGAAGTGGAGGGAAGGGAAATGGGGAAATAGGGGGGGGGGAAAGGGACATTCCCTTTGATAAAGTTGCATTTGTTGCGACGAAACGCGTCAGGGACTTACCTCGCGACATTGCGTCATCACGCTGTGTGCACTCTTTACGGCCGGAGAGTGCAGGATTCAATATCGAGGCCTGCTCTGATACCACATTATATGGAGGACTTTGAGTGATCTTGAACGCTGTGGGTGCCTTGTTCCAGTTGGTGTTGGACGGCATACCTGTCATCAGATGTTACCTGCCTCGTGGTGATTATATATCACAAATTGCCTTAATATCACTTATTTATTGTGAGTGTTTTTAATCCCCCCACCATTCCCTCCCCATATGAAATGTTACAGTGTTACACTTGTGGCGTGTGCTCGCTGTTTTTTTGTTTTTTTTTGTATATATATATATATATATATATATATATATATATATTATATATATATATCTATATATTATATATATTATTTGTTTTTAATTTGAAATTTGCCCCTTGGACTGTTCCTTTAAAAAGTGTCTTATAGCGTATCACCATTTAGTAATCTCCCTCTAAATTAAGACTTCCAAACAACATCTAGGATACAAACAAGAAATTATATTTAAGATCAAGAAACATCTCCCAACTTACATTTTTGGGGGGCTCAAGTTGATTTTGTTATGGACGATGCTGTTTTGTGCAGATTTCAAGGTCAACCCACCTCGGCTCTCTTAACCTCTCTCCCCAACCTCTCGTACTATGTAATGGGAATTATCTCCGTTTCAGGTGCAAATAAAGTCTGAGGATGAATGGGAGTATGTGGAACAGCAGAGGGAGCTTTATAAGGATGTGATGGACAATTGCCAGACCGAGAGTTCATGGGGTAAGAGGGTAGTTCAATGTTCACCTGGATGGGATGATGTTGGAGAAGTGTCGAATTGTTGCAGTTTGGGATGCCCTTTAATAGACCAAGATCAGAGTTATTCCTAGAATAAATGGATTAAGAAGAAACAATTTATCATATAAGGAAACAACTCCTTTTTCCGGCAAAGCAGAAATATAAATTTTATTGTAAATATATATACACTCTACACTCACCACTTCCTAAACCTTCTTAAAGTCCCTCAAAAGTCACCCACCTCACCGATCCAATTGTCTCCACTGTCACTCATACCCATGCTACCGACAAGACTAATTCCAGAGACCCTTGCCCACCAACCAAGCAAGCTTGCAATGGATCTAACCCTTACCCTGACCATAATGTTCCGACCCCTGCCCACCACAAAGACATATGAACAATTAATCTATGCCCATCTCATGAAATGTTCCATATATAACCCCTGCAAAATAGAGAAATCTGCTGCACACCATAAAATGTCAAAAAATATATACAGTTACCGGTGCTCCTGCAGTTAGGGATAGCCGGTGGCTGATCTAAGGTACATGAAGTAGAAAAGCATCACAGGGCACTGCGGATTTTTATAACTATTTATTAGCCAATTTTTTAAGCTATAAAAATTGGCTAATAAATAGTTATAAAAATCTGCAGTGCCCTGTGATGCTTTTCTACTCCATATGTAAGCCCACCGTGGTTTTACTAACTAATGTACAGCACCCTGGGTAAAGGCACTATGTAAATGTTGTTATAAATAACAAACCAAATGAGACATGTCAAAGAGCAGAGTCTTGCTGTTGGTTTGTAGTATCAACAAATTTTTATGTTGCCGCGTAGTAGTCAGCAGTAAATATGGGGAGTACCTGCATCAACATGCAAAGTTCTCATTCCCTCCTAGTTTAAAAAAACGTATATAAACCCAAAACATGTCATAGGACATTTCCTTGCACAAGATGACATCACTCACTGTCGCTCTCCAATCTAATTCTCTATTGGACATGACACTCCGTTACTACTCTTTGTACTACCTATCACCACACATGTTGTGCATCCACCATGAACCCTGCCATCCCACTGCAATAATATTTGTATACAGCATATATAGCCTACCATGAGCTCATCAGTAATAATAGCAGAATATTTTGACTGCTGCGCACACAAAAACGATACAAAACAAACGCTCTTTTGCAACCATAGAAAAATACTGCACAAGCTGTTTCCTGGCCTGCTAGAATCCATCTTGGTCAGAGATTGCTCTGTCCTACACAGGATCCGTATTTCAGTTTTCGCATCAAACTCGTGCAAGGTTTGTCAGTATTTTCCTGCTGCTTCTCTTAGTATCAATGTACCATGTGTCTGTTTCTCTGGGATTTTTTTGCTTTATTGTTAGGGTGACCAGATTTTGAAAATGAAAAACCGGGACATTTTTTTTTTTTTACATAACAGTTTATTTATTGTAGTACACTTATACTTTACTACCATTAGTCCTTGTTACATTGTTGTGTGTGTGTGTGTGTGTGTGTGTGTTGACCTCACTAATCGAACAAAAGAACAAAAGAAACCCAGATGTGAATGATTCTGAACCCCTTAACCAGTGTCAGGATGCCCCCTCTTCACAATTTCTAAGGCTGAGTCCATAGAAGGCACGTCCGTGCTGAGCCCCTGCATCCTCCATGAGGATGTCTTTAGAGGGGGCTCACGCGAGAGTCCGCAGGCGTCCTGAGGCGCTGGATTTTTCAGCCGACAGCCAAACTGTTTTTCAGAGCGCTGTCGGCTGAAAACATCCAATCAGCGCGGAGCAGCCTCAACGTCACGGTGCCGTGACGTTGACGTCGGTGCGTCGCGGTCGATTGGCCCAGCGATGTCACTGCCCCGCCTCCCTCAGTCTCCCCCCACCTCCCGATCGCGCCCGCTGGCTCACCTGCATGGGCATGAAATCGCGCAGATTTCAGCAGGCGAGCCTCAGCGTCAGCGCGCCTCAGCCCTGCTACCCCCTCTATGGCCCCAGCCTAAAGCAGCAATCCCCACTGGGATCTTACCTGATCCGCAGTCCCTCAAGGTACTATACTGGGTAGGGAGGTGTTCCCTACCTCTCTTCCGAGGTCTCCCATGTGAAACTTGAGTCAGATCTGGAAGAAAGAAGGGTAGGTTACTTCGGTGTAGGTATACGGCAGTTAAGATCAGACAGGGAGGGTGAGAGAGACAGAGAGAGAGGGTGAGAGAGAGAGGGTGAGAGAGAGGGTGAGAGAGAGTCGGAGAGAGAGAGTCGGAGAGAGTCGAAGAGACGGTGAGAGAGAGACAGGGTGAGAGAGAGACAGGGTGAGAGAGAGACAGGGTGAGAGAGAGACAGAGAGAGGGAGACAGAGAGAGGGAGACAGAGAGAGGGAGACAGAGAGAGGGAGAGAGAGAGACAGAGAGAGAGAGACAGACAGAGAGAGAGAGACAGGGTGAGAGAGAGACAGGGTGAGAGAGAGACAGGGTGAGAGAGAGGGAGGGTGAGAGAGAGACAGAGAGAGGGAGGGTGAGAGAGAGACAGAGAGGGTGAGAGGGACAGAGACAGAGAGAGAGGGGGGGAGAAAGGGAGACGGGGAGACGGGGAGGGAGAGAGGGGGGGAGGGGGAGACACACACTGGTACACACACGTACACACACACACACACTGGTACGTACACACACACACTGGTACACACACACACACTGGTACACACACTGGTACACACACACACACACACACTGGTACACACACACACTGGTACACACACACACACTGGTACACACACACTGGTACACACACACACACACGCACTGGTACACACACACACACACACACGCACTGGTACACACACACACACTGGTACACACACACACTGGTACACACTGGTACACACACACACACGCACACACAC
>WSYH01011891.1:0-19885 GCA_036426205.1 Ascaphus truei | reverse complement strand
TGCAAGGGGATGGTTCTGATGAGGAACTCCTTCTTGGTGATGCCTTCCCCTGCTGAGTAATTCCAGACTCACACAGTGAAGTGTCTTTATTCAAGGTCATCTTTATTGGCATGGTGGTATGGGCCAGCTGCCCCTCACAGCTATCAGCTTAGCCGCTCATTCCTTTGCTGCACTCCATCTGGAAAGTTCCTCCTTCTCCTAATGGAGTTGCTTTCCACCTCTCCCCTTAGGGAGATTCAACAGCTTCTCTCTCTGCTTCTAGCTGCACAGAGTCACAGCTCTTGCATCAGCCACTGCAACACTGTTGCAGACCTCCACGTGCCTCTGACTGAACAGAGGCAGCACAACAACAGGAACTGAACCCTTCTCATAACCTCTGCAACAACCTAACTTTTTAGCAGTTCTGTGCCTTATGTATCCTCTGGAGGCAGGCACAACACTGACATCACTAATTATGGATTCAGAGTATGTGGCCACTCCCATCCATACATAGGGCACCTCACCAGGGTGTGAGGGCAAACCTCCATAATTACTGCTGGCATGCCCATAACTTACCAGGCCTAACTGTTAGCAGGAGAGATGACTGTAATCCATTTTACAGCATGGTTACATTCTCCCCCTGGTGAATCCCACTGGCCCGGCTGGGACCTAAATTTGAAGTACCTTTCTCCAGGAAGCACTGTAAAACACAACAATACACATTACAGTACATATCTTCATCATACATAATAACAGATACATCCTAACTTAGATGTATAACAACCAGGATTACTCCCTGATGGAGTATCCATTAGTGGTACTACCATACCCTCTTAAGGTGGCCTACGCACAGCATGGTCCACTGGGTTTAGAGCAGCAATGCTGTAACACTCTGTGTGACATACTGGACACCCACAATCAGCCCATAACTCTGGCATGGATGCTAGTGGACTTAGAGGATCATGCCCATACACTTCCTTAAGGCACGCCCTGGAAATGTAAGACCTCTTTTCTTGATTACACCACTTCTCATCTAACACTTCAGGATCCCAATCCTCTAGAGAGCTATCAGTATCCCAATCTTCTATGGAACTATCAGAATCCCAATTTTCTTCCTCCTCATCAGTACTATATCCCCTATCCTCATCAGTGGAACCCATCTCAAACTCAATTTCTCCCTCCCTTGGATGGTGGAAATAAAGTAACAGCTTTTGGCGATCCCTGGCAATTCTTGCCGACACTGGAGGTACATAGGGTGTTCCCTGGGCAATAGGCACAACACGAGCAACTTTACCCAAATCCCCAGACATCCCACTGGTATGAGTGTGCATACCATAACGATTGACTTCCCCATTAGCCACAGGCTTGATTACAGTAGGAGTCACCCCAGGAAACTTCACATAGGTTAACACTTCCCTCCCCGATCTCTCCTCAGAAGTAAAGCAATCACCCCAGTCCAGGCTCTCCCCAGTCCGTTCATCAGTGTGGCCCTGTGACTCCCCAGACCACCCTTGGCTCGATCGGGACCCCGAGGGAGACGTGACAGGGGCAGGGGCTTTAACTATGGCCGGGGGTTGAGCATAGGGAAATACTGCCGGCATACGCGGGGCTACGACCCGCAACTGTTCACTACCTTGCCCGGTACCATCGGACTGGCACTTCGGTTCACTCGTGTCCTTGTTCCATCCGGTTCCGCTGTGCCCACCGGAAATTATGTCATGGATCTCGCGGGATTCACCGCCGCCATCTTGCGTTGGGTTCCCAACCGGAACCTCTTCCTCCAGAACGACATCCGCCGCCGGAAGTGATGGTTCTGCTCTCCGCTCCGCTCGGGCCTGGGCTAGGCCATCCTCCGCCGTTGCCACCACCGGCGCCTTTGGAGTGTAAGGATGTGTCTCACCGCTCCGTCGACTCGGGGTGGTTCTTCCTCCGCCATCGACTCCGCCAGTCACCACGGCCGTGGGACTCTGCCTCTCAGGTTGTTTCTGCACCGGCGACACGAGACTCCACCCCGCCGCGACACAGGTAAGTGCCAGTTCTTTTCCAGCACCGCTGTAGTGGTCCGCCGGTAGGCGCATCACCACCGTCGTTAGGGTCGCTTGTTCCTCTTTCGAGGAGCCGAACTCCGACTCGGGGAGTGGCACTCCCGCAGGGGACCGACGGTGAGGTTCCGGGTTCTCACCGCGTTTGTAGGCCCCTTTCTCTTCAGGCTCCGTTCTGATCATTGGTGCGATCCCCATACTCCGGGATCAACAGGTTCTTTCCGGACCACGCACGGGGCTTCAGCCGTCAGCATGGCTGTGTCCGCTCCTACCTCCTCAGTCTGCCCTGGTTCGAAGGGCTGCATGGCCCCTAGGTAGTGGATGCCACATTGGGGACACCTTGCCGTGGTGCTAGCTTCTCCGCCGGGTAACCTGCACTGCATGCACAGGCACCGCAATGTCTCTTTGTCCCCAGCCGTGACTACCAGGAAGCCTCCTGGCAATGAATAGGGATATACCCCAATGTCCATCTCGCTCTTTGTAGTGCTGGTTACGGGAGACACTTTGCGCAGTGGTCTCTCCTGTTTACCAGCTCCTCGCAACTGTGGGACAGGAAGCTCACATCCAGCTCTTCCCTCAGACAACTCGGGTCTTGCCTGGCAGAGATAGAGACCCCTCCCCCTGGTGAATATTTGGGAAGGGTCCCACAGATTCACGTTATGGCCCATAATTGGTTCTGAGCCTGTCACAGTCCTGGAGGGCGCGGCCACAGCTTTCGCGCCACTACCCCCCACAGGGTGGGGTTCTCTCTTTGGCGCCAATCCCGGCCAACTGTCTGCAACTTTTGCATTTGCAGCATTTTCTGCACTCGGCCCACGCGGTCTCCCAGGGAAGCGGGAACCGCCATTTTGGATCGCTGTGCAATCCATATTAGCAGCAGTTGTAACTTGAGTAGTAATCACCGCCTGGCAATCAGATACTCCCTCAGCATTCTCACACGTAATCGCAATGTCCTCACAGCTATCCTCCAAGGTTGCACCCCGGGAATTTAGGCAGGACAAGAAAGGCGTGGCTACAGCCTTAGCACCACTCCACAGCAGGCTCGTGAAAGTCATTTCCTTAGCATGCTCTTCACCCGCACACACGCCGGGTGCGCTCTCTCCATTAGCCTCTGTCCGCCATCTTGGACCTTCCGCACCGCGCAGATCCTCCATTCTTGCGGTCGCCATTCTTTCACTGTACTTATGATTATTGTACGTGGAGCTCCTCTCTGCGGGGCAGCTACCACACCGGTACAATAAAGATTACCTTGATGCATCACCTTGTGTACCTAATGTAGGCTGGACTCGTGTTTGCACTACCACAGGCTAGGCTCAATCTCTCTGTGTCTGCTGTATCTCCTTCTTCCCAGTCTGTGCTCCCTTCGGTAAGTGGTCGGGAATGGGCTAGAGTACTCTGGCTCTTCCATGCAGTACTTGGGCATCTACCTACTGTTGGCTAGCCTAGCGCAGACCCTCTCCAGAATTCCTGACCACGTTAACAGGCTATCCCTTTAGGCATCCTACCAACTAGCACTGCCTCAAGGTGACTAGGACAGCTATAGCCCGGCTCCAAACCCCCAACTCCTTTCAGGCCCCTAGGTCGTCCCTGCGAACTGACAAACTCCATCAGCCCACTGACTACCCCTAGGTCCGTCCCAACGCAGCACAAAGTGGCAGCAGACACTCTCCCTGTTTCCAAGTGACCTAGCAAAAGCTTGTCCTGTTGACAGGTATCTCAGCAGCGCCTCCAAATGTAATGGATTTTCTGGCCTTGCCTGACCACCCAATCTCACATTGGCCCCTATGGTCTAACCAGTCCCCATTACAGTGTAGTGTCTGGTGGTGCACCTGTTGGCAACAGGACTCCCGAGTCTCCCGCATGATGTTGTGTGGGGATTGCCAACCCAGACAGGCAGCTGAGGTAGTGTGCATGAGTCCTACCTATATCCAGTGCAGCGCCTCCACCTCATCAGGATCCCTGCGTCCGCAAGGGGATGGTTCTGATGAGGAACTCCTTCTTGGTGATGCCTTCCCCTGCTGAGTAATTCCAGACTCACACAGTGAAGTGTCTTTATTCAAGGTCATCTTTATTGGCATGGTGGTATGGGCCAGCTGCCCCTCACAGCTATCAGCTTAGCCGCTCACTCCTTTGCTGCACTCCATCTGGAATGTTCCTCCTTCTCCTAATGGAGTTGCTTTCCACCTCTCCCCTTAGGGAGATTCAACAGCTTCTCTCTCTGCTTCTAGCTGCACACGTCACAGCTCTTGCATCAGCCACTGCAACACTGTTGCAGACCTCCATGTGCCTCTGACTGAACAGAGGCAGCACAACAACAGGAACTGAACCCTTCTCATAACCTCTGCAACAACCTAACTTTTTAGCAGTGCTGTGCCTTATGAATCCTCTGGAGGCAGGCACAACTCTGACATCACTAATTATGGATTCAGAGTATGTGGCCACTCCCATCCATACATAGGGCACCTCACCAGGGTGTGAGGGCAAACCTCCATAATTACTGCTGGCATGCCCATAACTTACCAGGCCTTACTGTCAGCAGGAGAGATGACTGTAATCCATTTTACAGCATGGTTACATATATATATATAGCAAATGTAAATATACTGTATGCTCATTTGCATGTCTTAGGCAAGTCTGCAACCCCGCCTTTCACCATTATCACCCAGCACACAGCACTTCCACTGCAGCAAGGGATTCTGGGAAATGACATGCAAATGAGCACACAGTGCCACTTTTTGCTTCAAAAACCATTTCATACATGGTTCCCTATAGGCTTAAGCTTGCTGCATGGTCACAGCTTTGAGCACAGCCAGGGTTAAGATGCATAGCCATATATATAGAAAAAGTCTCAAGTTGGGCAAGTCTCTTCATTCTATCTCCTCCTCTCCAATCTACTCTTACTTTATCTATACCCAAATACTTGAGACCTGAAGGATTACCGGAATGGGGTGACATAAAATGTCTAGACACACTGTGGGTTAGGACCTTTATCTTAATATTGCCCACATGCTCTTAAAATCGTGGTTCTCAGATGTCCTACCTACATACTGGAGGCCACAAGGGCCCACCAGCAGGTAAACTGTAATATTGGACTTGCAATTCAGGTACTTAGGAATACTGAAACATTCTCCAGGGGAAGTAGAAGACATGCAAGTGTAAGGCTTTGGTCCCACTGCATCCGGCGGCACGCACGTTCCTCACCAGCAGGGGTATCCTTTCCTTGCTGGTCCCAGTCCCCCCTCGCTGCATGGTTCACAACGCGCTGTGACGCGTCAGCCGCCAGGGGATGCAAGAAAATTGCGATCCCGAGCGGTTACGTGTCACATGGTGTGCTGATGAGCCTATCAGCGGCGGGGGCGGGAGCTGTCAGAGAGCTTCCTCCACAAGGTAGGGGGTGGTGTGTGTGTGTGTGTGTGTACCAGGGGGAGTGATCAGCACGGAGAGGAGGGCATTTGTGGGGGGGGAGGAGCTGCTTATCTTTCAGCATCCAGCCGGCAGCAACTCCCTCCTGCAGCCCGGGTGACCGACCCCCACTGCAGCCATCCGCTGGAGGGGAGGGGGGGTGGTATCGGACGGGAGCAGCAAAGGGCATGTGGAGGGAGGGGAGTAGCACGGAGAGCAGCAGAGGGCATGTGGGGGTCCCTCCTGCAGCCCGGAAGACCCCCACTGCAGCCCTCCGCTGAAACCACGACCCCGGCCGCCGCTCCCTCTCCTTACAGACCGCATATAGCGGTCAAGTGCCTCTCCACGTGCCGCCTGTCTGCAGTGCGGGCGCGTGGTCTGAGGCAGCGGGGCCTTAGTCTAAGTAAGACATGTTTGCCAGTGTCACTTTAATCACAAGTTTTGCACTTACAGTAGAACATCTAAAGAAGTCATTGGACTTCTTCAAGAAATTAGAGCTCTCATCCAGTAATCTATTCATTTTTAAAACACGTGGGGCCAATTTGTCTTTAAGATAGGTGATCTCATAAAAATAATGGAAGGATTATCCAAAATAAAATCTCGTAATACTGTATCTTGCTTTAAAATGTGCCAATGTCTAGAAATTATCTTTTTGATTTCTGAAGTTCAATCAAATTCTCCATTCAAAAATAATGTATCTTTTTGGGGGGTGTTTATGACAAGTACTGTATATCCTTTCTATCCACATTTTTTACTTTGTCAATTGCTTCATTAACATTTCTCAAATTATTCTTTTCATCCCCAAATCTGTATTTTAAAATATTTAATTGATCTAAAAACCCATCATCATCATAAGAGAAATTTCTCTAAATTCTGCAAATAAAAAGCTCACTTGTGAGCACATTCACACGTCTCTGACAGGTCTACAACCCTGATTTTCACCATTATCTCTTAGCATGCAATGCTTCCCCTGCTGCCAGGGATTCTGGGAAATGACATACAAATGAGCACTTAGTGTCACCTTTTACTTCATAACCATTTTAACATGGACCCATACAAGTCTATGCCTGCCGCATTACACAGCTTTTCAGCACAGCATGGGTTAAAGTGCATAGCCAGTAAACATACATTTACACACAGTAGTAACAATAAAAAATTGTTTGATTAAAAACAAATTGATAACAAAACAGGGAAATCAAATTGGGTACCTTATGAGTCAACTAACGATCTGCCAAGATGTAATTAGTTAATACATCTAGAAATTCAAACAGGATACTCCATGTGGCAAATAGGGACCACCCAACACAAGAGTCCAAAGGGGATTTTAATTGTAATAACTATAATAAAAAAAGGACCAAAGAGTAAATATAAGAACTAATTATGGAGGAGTCCTCCACAATTAAGACATAGAAATCCCAAATCCCCTGAGAGAAATAAGTACCAAATGCCTTTTTTTAGACAACAGATCAAAAATAAACATCTGGGAAATGAAAAACAGGTTTTCCCCATTAGAAGAGATAACATTAATGGCCTACCCCTGCAAAAAAAAAAAAAAAAAAAAGGAATTTAGAAAAGCACCAAAAACAAAAAAAAACAGATCAGAAAAGAAAGATAAATGACATATTCAACAGTAGATTTGAACACCAGCACAAATTTAAGTAGTCTTCAAAGGTTAATCTTTTGCTCCGACCATCGGCCCCAATAACTTTAAATTGTTTATTGATGTCAATAAATTTATAAGACGGTCAACATTAAAAAGTTTTTTTCTAAAAAAAATACAATTGAATATTAGTGCCAATGCAAATAATTTACATAATATGCATAGCAATATATCTGACAAATATGTCCATATAGAGTTGAAGCCAAAGTCAACATTTTATCTCAGCTCAGATAAAGGCAACTTTTTAGAAGTTTTTTTTTTTTACCATATGATTAATGCTGATTTGGAAAAATTATACAGAAAAAGTTCTTATTCCTATAATAAATGAAATAGAGATGAACGTGAAGCTCTAAAATAATTAATGGATGAGAAAGACCTAAATATTAAACTAGAAGATGAAGGAGAATGAGTGAACATTATGGACATATACTGTACCATTCTGTCTTCAAATATCTCGCATTAAAAGTCCTTCGATATATTTTTTTGAAAGAGCTAGAATCATTATTATCTAAAGGGAAGACCTTAGGGATACTCAATAAAAATACATTAAAATACCTTTGGAAGAAGAAACATAGAGTTCCAATATTCTATTTTCTTCTGAAAATCCATAAAGAATTAAAAGTCCCACATGTTAGACCTTTTATATCAGACATTAACTCATTAACCTCAAATCTTTCTGAATACATAGATCTATTTGGCCAAAAATATGTCGTTAATCTCCCATCATACCGAAGAGATACCACGCATGTTGTTAATGAAATCAACACAATTAACCGGAAGCAAGATTTCATCCTTCAAAGCTATGATGTACTGTTGCTTCACTTTCTACGTCAATTGACCATCAAAAAGGTGTAAAGCCATACAAAGAATGTTAGATTCACATCCAAATGTAAAACCATAACAGAATTCATTCCTTGTTGATGGAATACATTTTATCACTGTTTTGGGGGGGGGGGGGTCAATGAAGAGTATTTTCTATGTACTAGAAATGTACCCGGCTGTACTACACCACTATGTACTACAGCCGAGTTATAAGAATATATTTATGGGAATATTGGAGATTATTTTATATTTCATAACAATCAATTCGGTGCGAACCTGGTTTTAAGGAAAAGGTATGTAGATGATATTGTATTAATCTGACAGTACAGGCGATATAGATGTGTTCATTTATTAAGTCTAAACAATTACATTTACAACATACTGTATCTACTTGTATTAATACATTGATAGAAATTCTTAGACCTGGTTATATATGTTGAAATGTAAACTTTTTTTTAAAAGGTTGACAGTAACAATTTAATATTGAACTGAAGCTGTCCACATCCTCAGTGGATTTCTGTATTTTACGGTTAATTATGCCAAGTTAAGATAAATTAAATATTTTAAAAGACAGATTTTTGGATGGAAAGTATAATTTGAGAAATGTAAATGAAGCAATTGACAAAGTAAAACATGTGGATAGAAAGGACTTAAATGTCATAAACAACCTTAAAAAGATACATTATTTTTTTAATGGATAATTTGAATCCATTTATTACATAATAAAACAACAAGCTTTCAGAAATTAAAAAGATAATTTCTAGACATCGGCACATTTTAAAACAAGATACAGTATTAAGAGATTTTATTTTGGATAATCCTTCCATTATTTTTATGAGATCACTAATCTTAAAGACAAATTGGCCCCAAGTGTTTTAAAAATTGATAGATTACTGGATGAGAGCACTAATTTCTTGAAGAAGTCCAATGACTTCTTTAGATGTTATAAGTCCAAAGCTTGTGATTATAGTGGCACTGGCAAACATGTCTTCTGTTCTACTTCCCCATGAGAATGTTTCAGTACAAGTGTGCCCTTGTAGCCTCCAGTATGTTGGCAGGACATCTAGACCTCTGAGAGCAATGATCTTGTGCACACACAGAACAAATACACACAGACACACAACCCTATCTCTGGTCCATGCTGTTTCCTCCTCTGCTTAGCCCCTCCCCCAGGTTCCTTACCACCTCCTACTGATTGGCTGATGCTGGGTAATGCAGCCAATCAGGATGGAAGAAAAACTGCCCAGCCTCCTAGCAACTGCCCTTCTCTCTCCCTGCCTCCCTCTGTGAGATTGGGGAAATCCTCCATCTGATTATACTGCACTAAGCAAACTAGGAAGCTGCTGCCCCCCAAATTCTGCTGCCATAGACGGCCGCTTAATGGTTAAATTGGCCTTGGATAGGATGAAGAATCTTGCCCAACTTGAATCTTTTTGGATATATAAATTAGGCACTTTAACACCCAGAGGTTTGAATAGAGACACATATTTAGGTGCTTTAATCACTTCGATCTTTTTAGGGAGGTTTTTAATAGCTTTTTTGAAATATTTTTTTTATCATTTTTATATTAGCCATCTTCTTTAGAATCCAAATTAACCTTTTTTATTGATTATTTCTAACAACATAATATTCACTTTTTAGTAGGTTTCATAATAAAATATAATATTCCTCTATTATATATATATATAACATTTGAACTCAGAATGATAAGACACTTTGACACCAAAACCAAAGGACTTAATGCGGACATGGGTTTTCTCACACCCTATCAAAATTGCTTGTAATTATCCTGCTTGCCTCTATTCTTATCCACACTTTCTCTCTCCCCCTCCCCACCTTTCTTTGACACCGTCCCCTGGCTTCAAACACATTTAACACCCTACCTTATCTACAGTAAATATCTGCTGCTGTTTTTTTTTCTCCTTTCTCTACACTGTTTTAGCCATTGAAACGTTTGTATATCAGTATTGCTTGACCTGAAGAAGAGAGGATAACTCTCGAAAGCTTGTCCTATGACATAAATTGTTAGTCCAATAAAAAAGGTATCACCTAATACTGAAGAACTCATTTATTCTGCACTATCGCAACTGGACTAACACGGCTATTTTCTGCTATATATATATATAGATATAGATATAGATATAGATCTATATATATATATATACACAGTATATATATAAAAAAATTAACAATTCATTTTAAATGTAGATAATTTGTGCTCATTTGCATGTCATTTCCCAGAATCCCTTGCTGCAGTGGAAGTGTTGTGTGCTGGGTGATAATGGTGAAAGGTGCTTTGCTGTGGAGGGGTTTTGTCACTTTTTTTACTCACCATAACTTAACTCAGTATGGTAAACCCCATCCTTTCGCTTCATTGCATAGCCAGTTAACCAACCCCACACTGATGAGACCCATTAAGGTCGAAACAGCTGTCTGTGGGTGTGTTTTCTGGATATGCATCTTAATCCTGGCTGTGCTCAAAGCTGTGACCATGCAGCAAGCTTAAGCCTATAGGGAACCCTGTATAAAATGGTTTTTGAAGCAAAAAGTGGCACTGTGTGCTCATTTGCATGTCATTTCCCAGAATCCCTTGCTGCAGTGGAAGTGCTGTGTGCTGGGTGATAATGGTGAAAGGTGGCGTTGCAGACCTGCTAAGACATGCAGATGAGCATACAGTTGTATTTACATTTGCATATTTGCTTTGCTGGGGAGGGTTTTTGTCACTTTTTTTACTCACCATAACTTAACTCAGTACGGTAAACCCCATCCTTGTGTGTCACTCCTCCCGCACATGATAGATCCCGTCGGAACCGTACCCACAAACGTCTCTTTCCATTGAACATGCCATACGGGTTTTTAAGTTCTTCACCTCCTCTGATCATTTCACAATACCGTTTAAAAAAACACACAATCTCCTCTTTCCTTGCATACGGATTGTACATGTGAAGTACAAGTGGCCTCTCCTCCAGCATAAAACTTGGAATTACCTTGATGCCGTGTATCATCGGGTCACCAGACTTCTCCTTGCATTTTTCAAACGTGCACCAAACATCCGCTTCTTGAAAGCAGGTCAGGTCATAAATCCCCTGAGCAGGGAAATCCTGAAGGGAATGACATGCAAATGAGCACACAGTGGCACTTTTTGCTTCAAAAACAATTTTTAACATGGTTCCCTATAGGCTTAAGCTTGCGGCATGGTCACAGCTTTGAGCACAGCCAAGGTTAAGGTGCATACCTAGAAAACCCACCCACAGACAGCTGTTGCGACCTTTAGGGAACCATGTTAAAAATGGTTTTTGAAGCAAAAATTGGCACTGTGTGCTCATTTGCATGTCATTCCCCAGAATCCCTTGCTGCAGTGGAAGTGCTGTGTGCTGGGTGATAATGGTGAATGGTGGGGTTGCAGACCTGCCTAAGACATGCAAATGAGCATACAGTATATTTACATTTGCTATATGCTTTGCTGTGGAGGGTTTTTGTCACTTTTTTTACTCACCATAACTTAACTCAGTATATATATATATGATTCATTGTAACATCGCCGGAAGAAGAGATCAGTGTATCTCAAAAGCTCGCACAAATAAAAGCATTTCGTTAGCCACAGAACGGTATAATCTATTTATTTTTTGATTATTGAAGCTCGGCTAACACGGTACTGATACAGTACCTCTACATGAGCCTCCATACATCACTATATATATATATATATATTATATTATATATATTATATATAATTATATATATATATATATATATATATATATATTATATATATAATATATATATATATATTATATCGAATCCCAATGCACAGCCGGCACACATATGCAAGTAAATAAGTTTTGGTGCTATCCCTAAAGCAATAACGACCATACGATACCGGTTGCAACACGACATCAAGGGACAGCACGCAGGTAAGTAAATCAAAATGTTCGTATTTGATAGAAGACACAAAAAACCGACGTTTCGGTCCCCCAGGTGCAACCCCCCTTTCACCATTATCACCCAGCACACAGCACTTCCACTGCAGCAAGGAATTCTGGGAAATGACATGCAAATGAGCAACACAGTGCCACTTTTTGCTTCAAAAACCATTTTATACATGGTTCCCTATAGGCTTACTTTGCGCATGGTCAAGCTTTGAGCACAGACCGGTTAAGATGCATAGCCAGAAAACCGACCACAGACAGCTTTTTTGGCCTTAAGGGTCTCATCAGTGTGGGGTTTGGTTAACCGGCTATGCAATGAAGCGATAAGGATGGGGTTTACCAACTGAGTTAAGTTATGGGAGAGTAAAAAAAGTGACAAATACCCTCCACAGCAAAGCATATAGCAAATGTAAATATAATGTATGCTCATTTGCATGCCTTAGGCAGGTCTGCAACCCCGCCTTTAACCATTATCCTCAGCACACAGCACTTCCACTGCAGCAAGGAATTCTGGGAATGACATGCAAATGAGCAAACAGTGCCACTTTTTGCTTCAAAAACCATTTTATACATGGTTCCCTATAGGCTTAAGCTTGCTGCATGGTCACAGCTTTGAGCACAGCCAGGATTAAGATGCATAGCCAGAAAACCGACCCACAGACAGCTGTTTCGACTTTAATGGGAACCATGTATGAAATGGTTTTTGAAGCAAAAAGTGGCACTGTGTGCTCATTTGCATTCATTTCCCAGAATTCCTTGCTGCATGGAAGTGCTGTTGTGCTGGGTGATAATGGTGAAAGGCGGGGTTGCAGACCTGCCTAAGACATGCAAATGAGCATACAGTATATTTACATTTCCTATATATATATATATATATATATATAACATTTAGGCTTCACCTATTATATATTACTTTATCTCCAGCTTAATCAAAATTAGCTTTATTTAATAGTATCTATATTTTGCATCACTTTAATTACATTATTTAAAAAAACTTTATTTTGCTAATAGTCACATAATATTATACAGTACATGTATGTTTTACATTTGGGTAGGCAGTACATGTGTGTGTTTATTGATGTTATTCTTCATCTCACAATTTACATA
This sequence comes from Ascaphus truei, assembly GCA_036426205.1. Lineage (NCBI taxonomy): Eukaryota > Metazoa > Chordata > Amphibia > Anura > Ascaphidae > Ascaphus > Ascaphus truei. The sequence continues at coordinate 6,944 of WSYH01011891.1, read as the reverse complement.
CCTACATACATATTCACTCTTGTTCATCCATCTTCATTATGCATGTGGTCATTTTTGAAATATGAAAACATATATTTTAAAATTTTAAGGTATGTTTATAATTATGTATTTATAAATCAATATATTTTTTTTATACACATTTAGTCACTATATTTTTTACGCACATTTATGTCATCACTTTATTCCATTTAATGGAAATATGGCATATCAAATCACACAGAGGTATATCACTTTATATATATGATTATTATCACATTATGTAGTTTATTTACACTATCATACTTATTTTTACATAATCATGGTAAGTTCACTTATTTATATATTTTCACACATAACTTCATATTAATATCATCACTGTTCTTTACATGCACATATATAGTCACACATTGTCATTATTTATTAACCATCTTTATTGTTAACTGTCATATACTTATATATTTTTTTACATATTTTTTATATATATGTATTCATATATTTTGTGACATAGTCCAAAGATGTTAGGCAGCTTTCTGCCCCATTTTAGGTCAGAAAGTGCAGGAATAGTTAAAAATGATCCGTTCCACAGCTTCCCATTAACTCAGGCAGCTGGATGGAAAATCCAGACCACAGATTACAATGGCTCTAGTTCTCCCTCAACCTGCTCTTCTAATACATGCACAGGTATTTAGAGCAAGAGGTTTGCATTTCACTCTCTCTCCTTAGAGCCTGGAGGCTGGGGGTATCGCTGCTCCCTGCATCCAGTGTCGGGTTGATGGCCCCTCCAATGATCACAGTACAGAGGATTGCCTGGACACACGAACAGATAAGACAAAAACAAATGGTTATATTGCTGTTGTGCTAAAAGACTGTGCTGTATCTTGTGACTCTAAATGAAGAGCATTGTTTTAAGCTGGGGAACCAGTTTAGTTGGCCAGCAGCTGTTAGGAGACTAATTCTGATGTGTAGTTAGTCCCTGAAAGGGATAGGATTTTGCTTATATGATTTTGGTTTTATTTCTTTGAATAAACAGTGTGGGAAAATTGTAACACGAAATGTGTGAACTGCTGAATGAAAGTATCTGAGTACCTCTAACATTCACATGTTAAAGCTGCAGTACCTTACTTGGATGAAAATAAAGCAGGCAGAAGCAGAGCATAATACTTATGCAGATCTGTTGTTGTATAATTAACCCTAGAAGACTGTGTCGGGAAGAACCCAGACAGACGTCAGCACTACAAAAGAGGGGCATTTGTCACAATTTTTTATTATATATTTCTTACTATATATTTTCTATTATATATTATATACTTTTTATAACATTTTTGGTATCCTCATTCGTTCCATTTTGAAGATATGGGTTTTTCTACATTACGATTAGAGTATCCATACCTTGTGTTTTCATATCTGTTCTTTTGGTAGTATGGCAATACTATATATCCAGTGTGGAGGAACCAGGCGCTTACCTTTAGTGACAGAATTTCAGAAAAGCGATGAAACCAATTATTGTGGTTGTTTTTCCTATTGGTGTCGAGTTATTCTTGCGATCCCTTCTGCTTCTACCCCTGATAAAGGGATGATCCAAAGCCCTTAGGTAAACGTTGAGACAAAACAGAGTAGGGGGAGCGAGGGATGAGTAAATGCACAGATAAAACAGATATGGACAAGCAATATACCACAATTAGTATAACACAATGGAACCCAGTAAAGGGGGGTTGGGATGGTGAAGAGACAATCAATAGATGTATACTATATAGTAAATGCTTACACGGCCGTGTGTGTAAACACAACAAGATGTGTCTTTGTGGTAGAAGGTTGCCCCTTCTGCAACTAAGTGCAGGGGGTGGGTCGTGATATTCACAATATCAATAAATACTCACAGCCCAGCCCAGTGGAGTAAAGGGTCAGGGCCGAGTCTTTAAGGTATACACCTATGTCCCCGTCAGGGTGATTCCCAGGGTGCTGCGCACACTCCTTGTGGCAGGAGGAGTTCAATGCGGGTCTCTCTCCTAGTTCTCCTGTTCTGGGCCTTCCCTCCCCGTTTCAGTAAGGGGCGTAGGTGAGGCAAAATAATATAATGGGATCAATAGTGCTCTAAAACATCAAAGTTATTTCACATAAAATAGGATCCACAAAAATGCACTCACATAGTCTAACAATGCTCTGGTGTGCTCCCGTGGCTGGTTAGCAGTGGTCCCGGCCGCTCTCTGCTCCGCGTCCGGAGTCGGAATAGGTGTGCTGTTCCTGGCGGGCTGTGACTGCAGAGGTCCCTCAGCTACGAAGCCCAGTGTTCCAAGAATGTTCAACGAATTAGAGCAACAGCGTTTCGCCGATTGGACGCTTTCCTCAGCTCATTCAATGACGTGAAGAGGGTCTGATGAGCTTTATAGACCCTCAATCTGCTAATTGATTAACTAGCGTGGAAGTGTTTGATTGTCAATGCTGTAATCAGTGTATATCTGTATATAAATGTTAAACTCCTTGTTTTTGCTCAATAACACACTGTAATTACAACAGTAAGATTTACTATGTTCATTTTTACTTCTGTGCCTTCTGTAACAGGTGTCTTTCCTGTTCTAGAATGTTTAGTATTTGTAATAAGTTAAAACATGGTGCTATCACCTGGGGACAGTCTATATCACCTAACATATGTATGTAGAGCTCAGTATGCAAAGCAAGTGACTGCACATTGTGAATACATATGTTAGGTGATATAGATGCCCAGGTGTGATAGCACATGTTTTTAAACTTATATTTTATATTGTGTCAATATCTTTTATCTGTTGCATGTTACTCATCCCTCGGCTCCCCTACTGTTTTGGTCTCAATATAATATCCCCCTATATTGTTTACATCTACCTTTGCCATCTGTTTATGTTATTCAATTGTATCCCTTGCAATGAGTTGAGTTACCCCTATTTAGCCATCTGTTATCACTCTGACCACTCACTATGGGTGGTAGTGAAAAATTGATTAATTAAACAATTAATCATGGCACTTTTAAGGTTGAGTATGATCTAATCCCTTAGCCTTGATGAAGTCACCGGTACCTTGCGACGAAACGCGTTACGATTTTTTTTAGCGCAATGCCAGCACAGGAATCTATTCCACTTTTTTCTTGCGTATCGGGGGGAGCTGTTGAGCTGCGGAAACAAGGAAAGTGCTTTGTACAGTTTGCGGGGGGACCGTTGAGTAGGATGCAATCTGGAGGGTGCCCAGCTGTAGCGAAAGGAAGAGATTAGGGATCGCTCAGGACAGGCGGGCTGCGGGACCGTGCGTGACGTTTGCGCCTAGCCTCGCGGATCCTGCAGCCCAGCGATGCTTGCTACAACTGCAGGCGTTGGGTCCGCAGCGTTTTTGGGGGCGTGTAACGGACCATGTCAAGAGCTGGTTCGCTTATGGCTGAACCAGCTCACGTCACGCGACAGTAGCACCAATGTCAATTCGGGTTTGTGGCGGCAAAATGTGCAAGCGGACGGCAACGCTGCACCTTGCCGCCGGTGGAGTATTCGTGTGACTAAAACTCTCACTCGACAAGCGGAAATTGGTGACGGACATGGTGACACACGTAAGAGCCGCACGTCGCTTCGCGCTCTGTCTGAGCTGGCCCTCTAACGCATGGCAGCCAACAAGACTACAGCTCTATACGGCAGACAAGCAACGGATATGGTGTATAGTCCAATGCGAGTCATACCTCATTGAGTGGTGAGTGAACCTGATTTTAGCGCGATGTTAAAAAACTATACAGTACACTATGGAGCCCTGACACGTCCCTTTTGTTTTATGAAGATCGAGGAAGGTGTTGCTCCTGCGGATATGTGTCTGCGTGTGTCCAGGTTTTATCTCAATCTTTTAGTTGAGGTTTATTTTATTTTATTTTTTGGGGTCCGTGATGCTTATGTTTTGTCTTGTTGATTCCATATCCTATCTAATTCACTTGTTCTTGTATACATGTTGTCTGTTTGGTGTTTGTTGATTGTTCGCAATTGCTACTGTATTAAATACGTAGCTATCTCCTCCATTTATTGAGCTAGGAATTACTCTATCCATGCATAATCATGTGTGATGCTGTGGATTTTAGTTTGTTTTAGTTATTTCAGATAAAGTATATATATATATATAATATATATATAGTAGATATATATAGGTGTGTTTGTGTGTGTGTGTTAAATTACTCAAATTGTGGGCTTCACTTATTCTTATACTTAATCATCCAGCTTAATCAAACATTAGTTTATTATGTAGCATATTTGGCATCCTTTAATACATTATTTAAAAAAAAAAACTTTATGTTAATAAACTAGTCCATTTTCAGAGGTTTTAGAACTTTGAACTAAAATGGGACACTGACTTGGAAATGAGCGTTTGAAACAAAAAAAAAAGCTGCACATTTTGCGCCCTTTGTAAACAAAAGCTTGATCAGAGTTCAGCAGTGTGAAGAAAGGTTGACCCACAACGTTAACAATGCTGGCAAATATCTGGGGACGTTGAGCAGCGGATCGAGAGGTTCGTAACTGAACCAGTATTACATTAAGGATGATCTCTACCTCCTTGTTTAGCAAACACCATCCAACACCAGTGGATAGAAAACGCGTAGAGTAACACTCCATGCCGCTGAGCTTCATAATCTCCTGTCCAGTACTGTATGTTACTTGTAATTGGGAGGTGACGGCCATCCGGTTTTTGGCCATTCATCCTCTGCCTTTTGATTACTTATCTTGGGGCAGGTTTGGAATGCACAGGACAAAGTGTTAGGACACTGTTGATTTAAAGCACAATTTTTTTATAGTGGGTAATATTGCTAGAATTCAACTCTGCAGTGGATCAATGTTGTAAGCCTTCAGTAATATCGTTATAATATTATTAGTTTCACATAGGATACAGGCTTTTGCTACTACACGTGAGTGTGAATTGAAGTGGTTAGTGTTTTTTTTTTTTTTTTGTTTAACAAGATTTCACGAGCGTTTCTACATAACACAGAATTTATTCCTTACCATGAAATAACGTGGATGTACCAATTATTCAGGGACCAAAGCCCTATCGTTGACAACACTGCAATGTGAAGAGAAAACAATCTACCATTTCTTATTCACCAAGATTCTTAAATGTTTGACACCAGAGTGTGCAGGACAATACCACATTTTTTATGCAAGGTTTTAGATTTCTCCATCTACTTAGAACATTTTTAAATTATATGTGTGGTATTCTTTGTTAATGAAACTCTGATAATATGTCTATATTACTATATAGCAATATTAAGCATTCATCTGCATAGATTTGAGCCGTATTGCTTATATAGATATATTATATATAGATATATATAATATAGAATATTGTTATATCTGTTGTCTTTATTTGCTTTACAACTGTATTTAATTTAATTGGATAAATAGACACATTACATTTAAAAAACAAAAACACACACATCAGTATGATAGTTGTTTTGGCCTAGAAGACTGTCGTAGGCAATCAGATTAGAAAATTTTAAACAAAAAAAAGGTTACCAGCTAGCCAGTAAGATCACACCTTACCAAGTTTTCTTCAGTACATTAATACAAAAATATTAGAAAGGAGAATAAAGGATCTCTGTTATGAGCGATGGGGCAGGCAAATTATTAGAGATAAGCAGAAGACAGTATTAAATGCATATTTGTCTCTGTGTTTACACAAGGAGGAGTGCAATTGAAAAGATATGTAAGTGAGAACGTCAAACTAATATTAACAAAATTTTGTTAACAACAGGAAGATTGCCTAGCGGCTTCATTAACTAGGGTAAAATAAAGCACTGGTTCGGAGGATACGCCAAGGGGTTCTTAAGGCGCTAGGTACAGTAATAGCCGGAGACATTATATTTAATATTTAAGGACTCAATTTACCAGGCTCAGAGTGCACTATATATTTAAAAAGGGAGATAGTCGAACAGGGAATTACAGACCAGTAAGCCTAACATTAAAGTGCGGGAACTATGGGATCGTTTAATAAGGGATAATATCAGATAACCTAATGGGATAAGCAACCATATAGTCTAGGTAATAGTCTGCATGATTTGTGAGGGAAGGTCTGCAAAATAACCTTATTAGCTTCCGAATGTAATAGCTTCCTGACAGAGAAAGGGATTTGGATAACACATTGCAAACTGGGATTAGGGTAAATGTCGCAGATGAATGTCTTAACAGATAAAAGTTAGGTTATGCATTAGGAAAGTTTAGAAGGAAGTATAAAGCAGGCTTCGTCCTACAAATTAAATGGGGCATTAAAATTAGGTCAATAGTTGATGGAGAAGATATAAGAGTGCTTGTAGACCAGCAGGCTTAGGCAAGAGTTCTCAATGTCAGGAGTAACGGCCAGACGGGACAAAGATAGTAAGATAATTAACTGCATAAAATAGAGAGGGGTATGATTGAAAACGAAAGAAAGCATTCTTTTGCCACTGAATATATCGTAGTTAAGATACACCTTGACTATAGAGTTACAGTTTGTCCCCCACGCCTCAAAACAAAAAAAAAATACATTGAAAAAGTATAGGAGAATAAACCACCAATAATATAAAGTGGGATGAAGGCCCTGTTATTTAGGAGGAAAGGCAGAATAAAATAGATTTGTTTAAATAGAAAAAGGTATACGAAGGGTGGTTGAGTAGGATGATAACTAATACAAAATATTCAAAGTAAGGTCAATAAAGAATTTTCAAAATACTTATTAACTCACATGACATTAAAAAAAAAACAAGGCCATCTTAAGATGGGCGAGAAAGGAGATTCACCCAGGCCGTCTTTACAGGAGGGAAGTTAAAATGTTGGAATCGATTTACCATGATAACATGATACTGGTGGTGGCAGAGAAATAGAATCTTAAGAAAAGGTTACACATCTATTTAGAAAGGAAAGGTATAAAGGATATGACCAAATAAGAAAATGGGGAAGGAGATGTGGATCAAGGGGTAACAGAGTATCTTATCCTCCGATTTA
>WSYH01011890.1:0-19887 GCA_036426205.1 Ascaphus truei | reverse complement strand
ATATATATATATATATATATATATATATATATATATATATATATATATATATAAACCATAACGATACCGTTTGAAGCACGAGATCAGGAGACAGCACTCTGGTAAGTTTGATCACAAGTTTTTGTATTGAAAAAAGACACATAAACCGACGTTTCGATCCACCAGTGGGACCTTTCTCAAGGTGGTGCCCCCCCACTGGGGGACGAAACGTCGGTTTATGTGTCTTTTTTCCAATACAAAACTTGTGATCAAACCTTACAGAGTGCTGTCTCCTGATCTCGTGCTTTTAAACGGTATGTATGGTTTATTATTGCTTTATGGGACAAGCCCCAATTTTTCTAATTGCAAGTGGGAGTGCCGGCTGCTTCTGTGGATTCTATAAATATATATATATATATATATAATATATTATAATATATATAATATATATATTACAGTTATATTTGCATTAATATAATAGATATATATATATATATAATATATATATATATAAAATTTAAGTTATGGTGGGTGAAACCACCGTCATTCATTCACCCACCCACCGTCATTCATTCACCCACCCATCGTCATTCATTCACCCACCTACCGTCATTCATTCACCCACCCACCGTCATTCACCCACCGTCATTCACCCACCGTCATTCACCCACCGCAATTCTACTGTCATTCACCACCCAGTTACTGTCATCCACCCAGTCACTGTCATCCACCCACCCACCCACTCACTCACCCACTCACCCACCCAGGCAGGCAGTCACATGTCTTTTGTTGAAAATATAAAAATAAACAGGTTGCATTGTAATGTTTTTTTCTCTAGCACAATAAGAAAACAGTTAAGTAAAAGTTGCGCGCTAAAAGATATTTTTTTGTGGTAGTTGCGCTGTGGGTCGGGGGGGGGGGGGGGGGGTAAGGGACTCGGGGGGGGGGGGGGGGCTGCTCCTTTCATTTGTCCCGGGCCCCATGATTTCTGTTGGCAGCCCTGCCTATAATATCATACTGCTCCCTTGTAGCTTTTAATTCAAGATCCTTATTCCCATTATGTGTTATATTATATATTCATGTGTATTACGGATGTGAAGCACTTTCTACATTGATGGCGCTTCAGTATATAAAGATATACATAAATAATTTAGAGAAGGATGTACTGTATATCATGTGAATTTTAATCTCACACTCCATTCTTCTCCTCACTTTTAAAGCTTTATACTCTTCTGCCCCTCCTTACATCTCAGTCCTAATTTCTCGCTATGCACCATCCCGACTCTTGCGTTCTGCTCAAGGATGTCTTCTTTCTACCCCCTTTGTATCTAAAGCCCTCTCCCGCCTTAAACCTTTTTCACTGACTGCCCCACACCTCTGGAATGCCCTTCCCCTCAGTACCCGACTAGCACCCTCTCTATCCACCTTTAAGACCCACCGTAAGACACACTTGCTTAAAGAAGCATATGAATAGCACTGTGAATATTCTGAACACATGATACAAATAGCTTGGCCCCCTGCAGACGCACTTACCAGAACTCCCTCCTACTGTCTCTGTACGTTCTCCCTACCTACCAATTAGACTGTAAGCTCCTCGGGGCAGGGACTCCTCTTCCTTAATGTTACGTTTATGTCTAAAGCACTTATTCCCATGATCTGTTATTTATATTATCTGTTATTTATTTGATTACCACATGTATTACTACTGTGAAGCGCTATGTACATTAATGGCGCTATATAAATAAAGACATACAATACAATACAATTTTAACACTTGGGCATCATTCTAGTTGCCAGTGTTTGCTATTTTCCGTATCAAATCAGTAAATAAATTGAATAATGACCCTAGAAAAAGCAGAGGCACCTTTTGACCACTTTATACTGGTGACCGAGAGAAGTCCTACTTGACTATTTTCCCCAAAGTGCTATATAGATCCCCCTAAACACACCTTTTAACAACACGTGGAGAGACACGTGTACAAGAAATGGGCACCCCTGAGATACCTGGAAATGTGCTAATAGGATCTAAGGGATATAGTACTTGGGACTCTAATAAAATAGGACTATAAAGCGAATAGATGCTGTCAGAGGAAACACGTGTGATCTGGGTCCTAGATGTGTGGCTACTTGCGGCCACAATTTTGCGTCAGATTACTATCACTGTAGGTTTAAAAAGGAGAGGATACAGCCAGAGGCACCTCCTTTTTTCATTCTGCAGTGCAGATTTGAGTTCAATGAAGCCCCACTACATGTGTAAACCATACGATCACTACGCTTGTACAAGAACGCTTGTACCCGTATGCTCAGAACTTTCTCCCAATGATCTCAGGTAGAAAATAGAATTGCAGACAATAGAGATTGCACTCTATGATGTCCGGGCTTCTGCTTCTCCTAACTGTTGCACAAGTTAAAGACGACCAAAACAAATGTACTGTAAGTGATTTCATGTTGTTCTTCTATGTATAAAAGGTGCTGTTATTATTTTGGTTAATGTTTCGCAACTGAAATCTACATCATTCAGAGTTGAAGGGTGGAGCAACAGATTCAAGTAATATTGAAACTCTGTCTTAAAAACGCTGTAGAAGCATTTAGGCAGTTGGCAGTTGGCAGTTGGCAGTTGGCAATTAACCTACTTAAAACTCTCTGGCATGAAAACACACTTATATAACACATTTCTCTTCTGTCAACTATACTGCTTAATAGATAGATTGCATAACCTCTCTTTTTTTTCATATATGCAGCTATGTCCTGTGACAACATAACAGCATACACTGAGGTGACCATAATCACAAATAATGTAAGCTGGCAATTACACAACGATAGCGCTATACCCCAAACAAATCAAATATATCAAATATAAAAAAAATGTTTACAAACAATCTAATGTAACATAAACATAAAATCAAGTAATATCAAGAAAAAAGTTTAAGAGTATCCACTTCATTTATAAAGTCCTGCAGCCGTGAGTCGTCTGGGATTATCCAAATCCCATAGAAATAGTCCTGGCAAATTAGAGTCCTCCTCGGCGCTGGAACTTCCACTCGTGCTCAATGCGATTCATGAAAAATATAAACAGGTAGAGAAACAATGAGGAGTAGCACACTTCAAAGATGCTGTCACCTCTGTGAAAACGGTAACACTAGATGCAATTTCACTCTAAACATTCAGAGAATGGTGATTGAGATGACCATATACATGCAAACACCATCACCAAACAGTTAACCTTTTACAGCCTAAATCCGTAATCAAAGTGTATACCAATCAATTAGGATGTATCATTTAATACCATAGTACACATAGATTACACCGTGAATGATGGTTAATAAAAACTCGCATAAATGGAGTTTGATGATGAAAAATTGCACCTCGGCAATATTATGTGGAAAAGAGAAATTAAAACATAGCACATACTAACATTTAATGAACCAACATTTAAAACAAACACGGAATAAAACTCACAAATTCCTTCGTCCTTTGAAAGCCTTTCAACTCTTTAAGCCTGGTTGTGGGGGCCCTTTGATGTCTTTTTCTCCGTGCCTGCTTGGATCCTTGCCTCAGTGAGCCCACGTTATTACTTCCTGATATGCGGCACCTCTCGGTGACATCACGCATCCTCTTGTGTGATCAGGAGCCGGTTGCACACAAGCTGATACCTCAGGACTCGGCACATGATGAGCATTCCCTGCGACTCCAATTTAGGGATTCCAGGGTTGGCACAGAGTTTCAGAAAGTCACACAGCAACAGGGTATCAATGGCAAAGCTACTCAGGAATGCATAACAGATAGCAAACCTCACCCTACGCGTTTTGTGACGTCTCACTTACTCAGGGGTGTTATATTTTTCATGAATTGCATTGAGCACGAGTGAAACTACCAGCGCCAAGGAGGACTCTAACTTGCAAGAACAAATAATGTAAGGCTGCGTCCATACAGCCTTCGTCCGCGCGGAGGTGTGCGCATGCGTGATATCACCCACGTGAAGCGGGTGCATTTTCAGGACATGTTAGACGCGCCGCCGGGGGGCATCATGGAGCTGGTTTGCCCTCATTGGGCAAACCGCTCACGTGACCTGCTCGTCGTGCCGAGAAATCAGTTTCAACTAATTCCTCGCACAACGCGCACCCCCTCCTGCAGTCGCGCGCACGTGCGGTCTATGGGCGCGATCAATGCCTTAAGGTAATGTGATCACGCCGCGAGTGGACACCTCCACGCGGTCTTTGGCAGCATGGACAATGCATAAGACTATTCCACTGATGTAACATGTATATTATTTCTCACCAACTACTGTCATCATGAGACGTTTATGTGTGAGCCAATACCACATGAACGAATTAATCAACTCAACCACTTTGACACGCCCTTTGTCACAACCGGGCACACTGTAGAAGAGTGTAAACATCTTTGTGCATGTGTACTCGCTGATACAGTCCTGCCTTCCAGCAGCTCCTGTCGTGACAAATGTGGACCTGCTGTAGCATGCAATGACTCCACGCTGTTGGAAGGCGCCTACTGGAGACGTGACGATTAGAGTGACGTCAGAGGTGGGCAAATCCAAGGACATCTGTGTGCTTGCAGCTCGATCTCTAGTCAGCCTAAGGGATTCCCTTCCAGACACGTGAGAGCAGGCGTCACACACCACACAGATTGTGGAAGCAGAGTTCTGTTGGTGCGGATATTATATCCTAAATGCGTGATTATATTTTGTAAAATGTGAGTGCATTTTTATACTTTGTATTTTAAGAAGATAAAATTTGAACAGTCTGCGCTATGTCCTGTATTTCTGTTCTATTCTGATAAGGTCCCAGTATATATATATATATATATATATATATATACATACATCTTGGTGAAAGCTGCTGTTTCGGGATAAAAGATACCTTTATGTACATGTGTATTTTGGGAAATTTGTAAGTACAAATTTCTCTGGATTCTACTAAGAACTCACTGAATATCCAGTTTTTTGAAAGGCATATTTGCACTATTTTGCTTGTGTTTTTCTTTCCACGTGTAACGGTATTTCTGGCCCGGCCTGACCCACCCAATCTCACATTGGACGGTTATTCTGGCCCGGCCCTGACCACACCCAATCTCACCATTGGCCCCTGTGGTCTAAACCCGGACCCCATTAAAGTGTGAATATGCCTGATTGTTGCAACCTGCTGGCTACAGGACTCCTGAGTCTCCCGCTGATGGTGTGTGGGGAGGACCTCAGACAGACAGCTTGAGGTAGTGTGCTGGTCTCACCTAGTTCCCAGTGCAGCGCCTCCACCTCACCAGGGTCCTCGCGTCCGCAAGGGGATGATCCTGGCGAGGAACTCCTCCGTGGTGCTCCTCTCTCTGTACACTCCATCCAGATAGATACACGAGAGGGTTTCTGGCTGAACTCATCTTTATTGACACGGCAGGGCAACTGCCCTCCACAAGGAGTATCTTCAGCCGCTCATCTCGCCAGTGCTCCCTTTTGATAGGATATATCACCTAGATCAGGGATTCACTATTCCCGCAGTAATCACTGTCCTGTGCCAGGTCCCTGGACACAGCCTCCCATGGAGTTACTATATCATAACTGACAGAAACTCCTCCTCAACTGGCGACTTGAACTAGACAGCAATCAGGTAGAAACTTTCCACAACTAACTTTAGACACACAGTGCTGTGCCTTATGTAAGCTTCTGGGCTTGACACATCTCTGACATCACTAACCATGGAGTCAGAGCATGTGACAGTCCCAGCCCATACACAGAGCACACCCACCGGGGTGTGAGGAAAAACCTCCATGATTACTGCTGGCATGCCCCACACTTACCAGGCCTTACTGCCAGCAGGAGAGATGACTGTAGGCATTTTAACATGACCGCTACATTTCCCCCTGGTGAATCCCATCGTACTCGCTGGGACCTAAATTTGCATACCTCTTTCAGGAAGCACTGCAACACAAAAAAACAAATAACATCACACAAAATCCTCATTAATGTACACATGAATACAGTCATCCGCCAAGCCCCCCCCGACCAGCAGCCACGAACCCGCGTAATGTCTCAGTAACCCCCCTTAATAATAGTGATCTGGGTCAGGTTCCTCACTTCCCGGTTACCCATATCCAGGACCGTAAACATAATAATGCCTAGGTGATCCTCTCTCTGGCACATAGGTCACCCTATGTTTGTGAACATTTTCTCCCTATGCTCCACCACTCGCATCAGGGTGTCTATTTTTTCTTCGGCCTTCTTACCTACAATGTCACTCCCCCTATTGGCAAATAAGCTCTATAGTTTTTGGAGCCAAGTTTCTATTGTTCCTTGCCAATTTCATCCATGCAGGGGCTCCGGAACATAGGGATAATCCAACCCATGGGATTTTTTTATATTTTGACATTATAGCCCTCTCCGCCTACTGACCCTGGTCAGATCAGCATTACCTGCCCTCCCAGGTAACACCCTGATAGGGGGGCTCATCAGGATCGACTGGATCTGACAGTTGGTGTCGGGACCCAAGTGGGCGCTATGTCTCTAACGCTCCAGCTGGAAACCCCTCTCCTGTATTCCCTGTCCCTCTGCCGGGGTGTAAACTCTCCCTCTCTCCACCAGGAAAATCACCACGTCTCCCCGGATGAGGAAACGAGTCGGTCCTCCATCACGCGGAGTACCCTTCAAATAACGGGCCCACCACCGGGTCTCCTTGAAACTGGGTTAGGTCCTGGTTTCCCTGTTCGTCGTCAAATGAAAATACCCCTTGACGACTTGTGGATCGCGAGTTGAACCACCCTCGAGGGACCCCGGGAGCCTTTACTCGCCGTGGGGTGCTGTATCCGCCACCACTCAATTCCCCTCTCCCGTGAATCACCTCTAGCTCCACTGAGCTGCCTCTCCCCACGTCCGTTTTCCTTTCCCCCCCCCCCAAAGGTATGTCCACAAGTTCCAAGCTGCGCGTGGTGAACCCGGTGACCGTGTGTTGTGATAGGGGTAGGGACATTACTAGGGCATGGGTTGGGTTGGGGTATAGGGGCTGAACATACCCCAGGGTTTTAACCCGTCTTGACTGTCCGTGGACGGTCCAAGGAAGATGTCTCCTCGCCCTCATCAGTCCTGAAACCGTCTCTCTCCATTTTCTGGGCAATACGGGCTTGTCGGGGACCTTCCCCCAATCCGAAGCGTCGCTGGCTTCCCCTTCCTGGGTTCGCCGTCCGCCACGGACCATAAGTGACGTCCTCCCCGGAACTGGAAGCGTCGCCATCTCGCGTTGGACCCCCACGGGATCTATTCTTCCACGATGACATCCGGTTGCTCCGCCGTCGCCACCCGGAAGTGATTGCCGTTCCTCACTTGCGCGTTGGGCCTGGCGCGGCCCTTCCAGCGCTTCGCCAGTCTGTTGTGACCAGGTAAGATAGATAGGGCTTTTGGGCTTAACCCGTCCGCAGGGGTGTAGGCGTCTCTCTCCCATCTCCGCCAGGTCCTGGGGATGGCGGGACTCCCTCGGTCGGATCGACGACGATTCTGGGGGGGAGACGTCCGGTTCACTCACCCCACGGGGCGTCGTTCTTCCCGTCTGTCTTTTTCCGCTCCGTTTTTGCTACCGCCAGCTCACGAAGGTCTTCATCAGAGTAGTCCCCTCCCCCGACCTAGGGGTCCGGCGGGGCGGGGTGTGAAGCTTCTTTGCCCCTGTCGCGGGGGTTTTAATCCAGCCGCCTCAATGGCCAGTGACCCAGCCGACTTGACCGGCTCCAGTGTCCCCTGTCTCCGGGACTCGCGCGGTTTGATCCACAGCGCGCCCGCGGGGACTCAGGAGAGCGCCGTTGTCACATCCACTGGGGGGGTCAACAGCAGGCTGTATTGGGACGAATGGGGCATAGGCCACAGATACAAAGTCCCGCATGAGGGCAACGTGCCATGTATTCCACAAGTCTCATCTCCGGGCAGCAGCATTGTAGGCAGAGCCCGACCACCGTTCTCATTATTGGCCACACCTCACCACCAGCACCCGCGGGCACTGAGTAGGGCTGGGTGGAGGACCATAGTGCCCACAGTGGAGGAGCAGCCATTCTTTTGTACAGGAGTCATTCCTGTACAGGTCTCTCCTTTTCTCTGTGGTTCCTCGCAACTCGACTGGGGGGAAGTTGCTGGGATCCGCCAATCCCTGCTTCGGCTCCTCCCTTCTCTGGTACAGAGTTGGAACCGCCCCCCAGGGGTTGCAATAATGGGGCGGTCCCACAGGGGAATATCATGCCCCTTAATTAAAGGCCGCACCTCTCTCAGTTCCCTGGTGGGCGCGGTTAGCGTTTTTCGCGGCAAATTTCCTCCAGAGCTGGAGTCCTCTCCCGCGGCTATTTTCCGCCTTCTCCTTCAGCAGGCTTTTTTGCACAAGTTACCTTTGCTTGCAAATCACCCTCCCACGGCCGGAATACTTTTTGCTTAGTGGCGCCGTCTGGATATCAGTCCTGGGCCCAGTGGGTGCATCCCACAGGGCCATAATTGAAAGTTCACTCCCCCTGGTAGAAAATCAGGGGGAGGGTCCCATAAACTCAACGGTTTGGACTCCAGCACAGGGGCTGAATAATAGTCACTGTCCATTCCCGGCGCAGCCATAGCTTTCGCGCCATGCCCTCCCATCAGGGCGGGGCTTGCTGTTCGCGCCATTTTCCCGGCAGCTCTGTTGCACAGTCCTGCAGCAGCCATTTTTTTTCTGCGGCCTGGCCCATGCGGTTTCCCTAGCAAGCGGGGGAAACCGCCCATTTTGATTGGGTTTTGGGCCCAAAAAGTCCATTCGTTCCGCTCTCCTCCAGGGGTTCATCCCCCCAATTACTTGCAATGTCCTCACACTCTTCAAGGTGGCCCCCTCGCTGTCCCAAGGTAACACGGGGTCATCCTTTATTGATACACGGGGGAGCCAATCTTTGCTCCGCACTTCAGCCGCGTCAAGCAAAACGGGATAAGGACCAATTCAGCGACAGTTGTTGCTCTTCAGGTTTTGCGTTGCCCGCAACGGGTGCGCCCTGTACCACCATCAGCCTAGGAATGTCCGCCATTTTTTAACGTTTTCCGTCGCCACTTGGCGGATCCTCATCTGCCATCCCCATACACCAGTTGTCGTACATGAGGCCCACTCTGCGGGGCAGGCACAACCCAGCCTACCCGGTACAATAAAGATTAGCTCAGATGCACCACCCAACATGGTACCTTATACTCTAGGTGAGACCGCATTGTCTTGCCAACAACTCAGGCGTAGCTTTCCACTCTCTCAGTGGTTTGCTTCGTGACCTCGCTTTCCTCGCAGTCCTGTGCTGCCTAACGGTTGAGTGTAATTGGAAGGGAGGTACTTCTGCTGCATGGGCATCTGATGCCCAGTACTCTGGCGGCGTCCTAATTGTCTTGGTCAAGCCTAGCGGCAGGACCCTCTCCAGGACTCCTGAACCAAGGTTAAACAGGGGCGTCCCTTCTGGACATCCGTACCAAACTAGAAGCACTCCTCAAAGGTGGACTCGGTCTAGTTTATTTAGGGGCCCGGATCCAGAACCCCCCTCCCCTTAGGGGGACCAGGGTTGCTTGCTCCCTGCGAATGAACACAAATATCCGTCAATCTGCCCCCCTGGACTACCCTAGGTCCGTCCCTTAGTGAGCCAAAAAAAAAGTGCAGGGCTAGACACTCTTCCCCTGTTCCAATAGTGGACTGTAGTATAAAAAGCGCTGTTGTCTGTTGAGGGACCTCTGATACCTTCAGAGGCGTCGCCTCCAAATTGTAAACGGTATTTCGGCCCGGCCTTGACCCCACCCAATTCAATTTGGGGACCCCGTGGTCTAAAAACGGGACACCACTTGACAGTGTGGGACATATGGCCTGATTGGTTGCACACCTGCCGGGGGCCTGTTTACCAGGACTCCTCTGAGTCTCCACGCCACCCAATGTAATGGTTGTTGTGTGGGGGAGGACAACCCGTCAGGGGAAAACAAGACATGCTGGAATGTGTTTAGTGTGGCTGAGGTTCCGTTTCACCTTTCGTTCAAGTGGCAGCCGCCTCCACCCTCCACCCAGGTGGGGCACAAGGATGGCAAGGTGAAATTTCATGATTATAAGGGGAGCAGGATCGCTACAGGGAGTGAGGACACAAAATACCTCACGTTGGGGTTCGGGGATAAACTCCATCTGGAGCAAACTCATGCAAAGCATAGATACGGGAAGAGGGTTTATGGCTTGAAACTATCATTTTTATTGACACGGCAGGGCAACTGCCCTTCACAAGGGAGTAAATTTCAGAACGCTCTATCATTATCGGCGACCTACAGTGCTCCCTTTATTGTAGCGTATAGTTCACCTAGTATCAGGGATTCAAATATTTCAAGGAAGTTACTAGTAGAGTACAGTTAGTTCAGTAGTATCATGTCCTGTGCCAGTGGTTCCCTGGACACAAGGCGCATACCAATGGGAAGTACTATACCTTTCCTGCCCACTCATTAACAAAAACAGCCTCGGGAGGCAGACACAAGAACCAAACGGTCATCACTAAAAAACTTGAAGGTGGAACTTGAAATCGTGAACGAGGAGGGCACAGCGAACAAGACTCAGGTAGATTACTTTGGGTCCCAGGCAAAGCGAAATTGTAGGAACCAAACAGTGGTGCTGGTGGGGGGGCATTAATTGTTTATACAAAAGCTTGCTGTGGGAGGCGGAACAAGACAGTCTGGCGGACAAGCCAGGCAGCGATCAAACCCTAGGGGAGTTAAAGAGCCATGTGAACCATAGCCCCAAGCCATTACACTAGGGAGCACCTCCTCCACCAGGGTGTTGGGGGGAAAAACACCCTCACATGATTTACTGCTGGCCATTGGTCCCAAACCTTTACCGGCAATTACTGGCCAGCGGCAGCGAGAGATTGACCTGTAGGCAGTGTGTAGACAGATGGTGACCGTGGACTACGCACCACAGGATGTGATAAAAAACGTGAGCGCCACATAACAAAACATCCTGCGACCCCCTTCGGATACTGCCGGACGACTTTTGGATTTGGAGGGAACATTAAGGCAGATCTACATTAGAAGGGGTTTGACAGCGGCATCATGATGTTTTCTAGATATCGTGAATGCAGCTGGGAGAAAAGTATTCAAACCTTAAAGAGTTGGATTTTTTTCAGCATATGTAAAGGCCACTTAGTATAAGGGTCCATCTTAGTTACACATTTAGTAATAGATTTTAAAGCGGCCAAATTAAGATATAAACTATTTTCTTTTGTGGTGTATTCTCCTTCTCGTGTAGCTTGACAGAAGCCCAACACTATATTGGGACAAAGCAGTCGGTAATTCTCCATTAAACTTCATTATGAGAAAAAAAATAACTGGTGCTTTCATAGGCTACCACCCTTACTTTAAATGGCCCCCTAAGGGATGTGCTGTTACTTCGTTACTGGGACAAACACCTTTTCTGAAATGGGCTTTGGGCCTCTGTGATAGAGACTGTGGGGGGTTTCATTGCACACTAGCTTCCGGTACAGTCGTTTTAAGAACGGGCCAAAGTGGGCTCCTTACGAATTGTGATTGTTGCCGGCTCTGAACGCAATTCCAAGAGGACCACGCAAAACAGGGCCACTCTTGGCCCTTTTCTCTATAAAATTTAACCTTTTTTCCTGGGAGGAAATTTTTATAAGTCAAAAATTTTGGAACCCGTTCGTTACCTGGAATTTTGCCCGTTTTGCCAATTTTCTGGGGCACCCTTATGCGGGGGGATTCGCACCATAAGGCTACGGCAAAAACCTTAAGCCGTTAGGCGGAAAGTTAAGTGAAAGTTGCGTTCAACAGAAAAATACCTTCAGAGATTCAATGGTAGGCCGCAAACAAAAAAAAGAGGGGCGGTGGGGGGGGGACCGTTAGAACAAAAAAATTTTCGGGGGTTTATAATGGTTTTTTTCCCATGCGCAAACCAAAAAAAACCCATATTCAACATGAAGGAGTGGTAGGTGAGCGTGAGATTAAACACAGGGAGGGAAAAATACGAGGGGGCAGGGGAAAAAAGAGGGGACAGGGGATGGGGGGGTAGAAGTGGTTGGATTTGTAACCGGGATGGAAAAAGCGGAAGGTAGGGGGTAAACACGGGGCTCCAACCAAGTCTGGGGCGGTCCCGCGCCATCCCGGGGGTTTTCCCACGCGGGGCCGGGCAGGACGGCACCTGGGGGACCCCAAAGGGGTGGCAACCGCCAACAAAAAGAAGAGTAAACAAGAAGGGGGACAGAACGAAAAAGGAGCCAACGCCTTTCAACCGGGGTACAAAAGAAGAAAGAAGGAAGAGAGAATGCAGGGGCAGGGAGGGGGAGCAAAACAGAGAAGTTAATGTGAATACAAGAATGAGTGTAAGGGAAACAATAATATGGGAACGAGGAAGCCACAGGGGAGGGAGGGGAAGGAAAAGGAGTGGCCCAGGAGGAAACAACGCACACCAAAAATCAAGCAATTTAAACATAATAAGTGTGTTCTACTTATAACCCCCACCATGGCAAACGATGGGCAATTTCCGGGCTGTCACCCAACCCATTTTTGCCACCCACTTTCTCATTGGCGGCAGGGGGGAGATGAGTGCGGAGCTCGATCGAAAGAGTAGGATGTGTAGGCACGGAGTAGGGCAGTCAGCAGAGTAGAGAAAGAGAGGGGAGGAGAAGAGAGGAAGAGAGATGGGAGAGAGAGAAGCAAGAGGAAAGAGAGAGACACAACACAGGGAGGAGGAACACACTCCAAGAGGACTCAAATAGCAAAGGGGGAAGGGGGGAAACAAAATAGCAGGCTCAGCGAAGGGGAAAAATGAGGTGACGGGCCACGGAGGCCAAAGGCCCCCCATAACAGGTAAAAAGGAAAAACGCCGAGGTGCCGAACAAAATAGTAGGCAATAAGCGCATCTGCCCAATGCAAAAGGCAGTCATAAGTGCCCAAGAGGGCCAAAACAGGGAGGGACAGGGAAGAGACGGGAGGCATTAAAATAAGCGATGGACAATGTGTAACCCCACCTCGGCCAAGTCAAGAAGGGGAAAAAGGAAAAGAGGGCCCAAGTAAAACAAAAAAGTAAGAACAGGAAAAATCCCCAAAAAATATACAAGATTGTGGGACTAGTTTTAAACCAAGCTAACGAGGCAACAGGAAAAATGCAATTAAATGCGAGCATTTTTCATTTTAAATGGCAAATGCCCAAAATAAACCAGGGGGGGGGGTGGAGATTAAAAGGGGACCCGAGCCGAGAACAAATGGGAAATCTAGCAAGAAAGCGAGGGGCAAACCGGCGCGTGGGGGAGCGCGGAAAACAAAAAAGTACAGGCAAGGGGCAAGCAGGAACATAAAAAAAGCAGGAAACGGACGTAATAAAAAAACGAATACCCAAATATATACAAAAAGGCAAAGGCCTCACCATGACCCCTAAAAAGTACAGCAGAAAACACCCATAAAAAAAAATTACAGGTCTCATTCTATGCCAAAACTACAATTTACACACCACAATTTATGCATAAGGCATGCATAGCCCAAACAAAAAACATTGTTTTTAATTTTTAAAAGGGTGGACAGCAAAAACAAGCCAGTTGTCCTACCAAAAAACCATTCGTACCGGGTGGAAGGGGAAAAATATCGAGCGGAAAGAACATCCCCCAACCCAGACGATGCCCAGACCAAGGGAGTAGGAACAGTTCAGTGGAAAGAAGGGAAATGAAAAGAAAAGATGATGCTGTGTTAATTAATTTTAAAATTACATATATATCACCTTGCACACTAACCCCAAAACATAATAAAATACAATATGTACAAACCGTTAAAAACAAAAAAACATTTCTTTTTTTTGTGCGTTGACTTTACCATTAACTTCTTGGGGGCCAACCTCACCGACGCCAGTTGGTTGAAACAAAGCGACGCGACATGGACAACAAATAGGTGCCCCGCAACGGCACAAATACAGGAAACGCAGCCAGGGGGTCAGGGAAAAATTGTAATAGGAGAAGACCTACCGGGGCGAAAAAGTCAAGAAATAAATCCAATGGTAACAAACATAAAAAAAAACTACCAATGGAATCAAAATACCAAAAGGGGTAGGCTTCTATGGTGGGAATTCACAATTATTCATTCTGTATTCTTATTTGCCTTGATAATTCTTTTCAGCTTTCTCTTCCGGGGTCCGATCGTGCTGGTTGACTCTTTGTGCGTGTTCCGCCAATGGGGGGGGACCTGGCCCAAGCGAGAGACGTGGGACAATCGGCTGACGAACAGAAGGTTACTTTAACCATCAAAGGGTACGCGAAACGAGGACTTCAATCGGCGAGGAGGGCGAAGGAGGATGACCTTCCTCCCTCGGCGGTCTGGTTTACTTTTCAAAATGAGGGGACCCAAAACCCATAGGGGCTTTGAAGTAGGGCCCATGTGACCTCCCAACCACGTTCGTCATATGGTTTCCCAAGGGGGGCCCAGAGCAATTAGGGCCGTTTGAACAACAGAATAAAAAAACCATGTGGCTTTGTGAAAAGAAAAAAAAATAAAACAAAACACCACCCCCCCCACACCAAACCACCCCCCAAAAAAAAATATTATGACGTCATTTAAAAGGGTCAATTAGTGAAGAGGGGAGCGAATGAGCGCAAGTGATGGGGCCCACGGCCAATCGAATGGCTTGCTGAGGATCTTTTCAATTTGTGCCCTTTAAGATGGACTTCAATCAAAACAATTGATGGCCGGCGAACACATGGGTTACGGTTGCCAAATCAGTGGGATGGTTTTTGGTGGCCATAGGCAAAACATTATATTACCAAAATGAAATAGATCAGTAATATATCCATGGCTAAGAATTAATTCCATTTTTAGGACTGGAGAAAGGAGGAAAAAGCAAGGAATCAGAGGGAACTAAGAAAAAAATAGAAAAGAAAATAAACACCAATAAAAAAAAAACCTCCAGGACAGAATTGGGGGGGCCACCACAACTCCCCAAAATATCGTAACAAAATAAAACCTATTCGTGTCAACAAAAATCAAACTAAGCGAAGAGGGGGGTAATGTCTCGCAAGTAGGGCAAGAGATAAACCGCAATGGTGTTCGCAAAGCGTAAATTAATCTTAAATGAATATGGAGGTATTAATAATAAACATGCACCATGTCAAAAAAACCTGGGTTGTTATGTATATGGGGCCAAAGGAGCAATCTACCCTATAGTTAAATTTTAAAACAGCACAAATATATACCAAAACTGAGATTGAGGGGGGACAAAAAACCTATCAATGGATGGGGGGACAGAACGGAAAATAAAAACCATGCCAACATAATCCGAGGGACCTCAAGAGGGACGTTACCTCCAATAAACAGTTTGGTTACAATTTAAAACACTAAACAAAAACAAGTTGCAAACATCATTCAAATATGATCATTTCTCAAATTCCACACGGAATGTGAATTTGGACCTATGTAAATTATCATTCAATCCAATTTAATTGGGTACTTCACGGCGTTCAAACAGGTGTTTTTTGCATTTTCTTGGAAATTGTGTTTTAGGGGTCACGGATCCAATAATAGTAGAATGGAAAAATGGATTGCAATTTTCAATGTCCAATAATAAACTGGAAACAAACAAACAAACAAAAATACATGGAAAATGGGGAAAAATAAAGGCTGTTGGCCTATTTTGATGTGGGGGGAATTGATTGTTGCTTTAGGTTTTGAAAGATGAGCTTTGACTGATGGTGGGGGAGCAGTGGGTGAGAGCTGTGGGATTGGGTATCTGGAGGGGAGTTTTCTGGAACCGTTGTTGCTGAGATTATTACATCATCTGTCTGCGGTCGGCTCCGGGTGTGCAACACCTTCGCTGATTAAACCACTAAGGAGAAACCACGCTTTTTTATTTGATGGGTCTTTCTTCTGGTAGGGCCACCCAACGGGGGACCAAGGGCAGCGAGGCCCGGATACCATTTCCCCTTCACAGCTTTCACGGCCGATTGCGTCTATCTCCTTCCATGCTATTATTTTTCCGGGGTGGGGAGCGGCGTGGGTTGGGGGGGGGGGAGAAGTAGGGGAAAAAAAGTCCCAGAAAAGAGGGAAGGGGGGGAGACGCGGGGAAGCACCACGAGGGAGTGGGGGCGCCCGGGGTGTTTGTGGTCTGCGGGGGTTTCTGCAGTGAGAGAGAGAGAGAGAGAGAGAGAGAGGAGAGAGAGAGAGGAGTAGTGAGCAGAAAGAGAGAGGAGAGAGAGGACGAGAGAGGGAGTAGAGTATAAATAGGATTGATTATTATAGTATTAATTATATTATATATTAAATATACATATTTTTAAAAAATTCAATAGAAAATAAATTAGGATGATAACCGTTCTGTTGGCATAACGGAAAAATGGCTTTTTATTTTGTTGCGGAGGAAGCTTTCGAGATTACCCACGATTCTCTGAAGAGGGATCAGTGGTATCTCGAAAGCTCGCACAAAAAATATCTAAAAGCATTTCGTTAGCCAAAGGACACGGGTGATTCACTTCTATTTATTTTTTTGACTTAAATTGAAGCATCGGGATAAACAACCCTGTGCGGGGTGCGGGTACCCGGTTACCGATACCCTCTAATCAATGGCTATAATATATAGATATAATATTAAAAACACATATGCAACAGAAGAGGGGAAGGGTGGGGGAACTGTCAAAGGAGCATCAGGCGGATTTGACCCATTCATATTTGACAGGGGGGCGGTGCCCTGGTGGTGTGGGTGGCGTAAGTAGAAGGGAAGGGGGTAAGTAGATAAACACAATGAGAGTTGTTTGGGAGTTGATTGATTTATGTGTTTAATAAATTTTGGGGGCAAAATAAATGATATTATCCATTATGTGGATAATAGTTTATTTTGCCGATTACTGTAATTTGTATGGTGTTTAGGGGGCGGGGGGGGGGGGATGGTGTGTTGATCATTGGCCTATGTTTTTTACTTGGGGGCAATTGCCCCATAAATAAAAAAAAACCATTTGGATTATTGGTGTTGTGACGTAAAACCACCCTTTTTCATTGCCCCTCGCCTTTAAGCGGACCTGCTAAGGGTTAATGAAAGCTGCTTTAATGTAGTGTGTAAATCTCAGGTGTGCGGGTAGCCAGGGAGGGTCCGGGGTCAGAAGCAAACAGGAAGGGAGGGGATGGGCAGCAAGAAACCCGACGGCAAGAGACGTTTACAGGCCACCCGGGTTTGGGGCCATCCCAGGTGCCAAGAATAAAACGGAGAGGCAACGCCTACGTAAAGGGATAGAAGAAGTTGGAGTAAGAACCGAAAGGCGAACACGCAGAGAGAGCGGATGTCGGCCGGCCATTGTGTCGCGATAACTGAGGTCACTAGTCATGCTCCCGCGGAAGCGAAATTTAAAAAGAGCGGGGGCCCAAAAGGGGCATCAAACTGGCCACCGGAGGCCCCATTTACCTTGGCCATTTGTCTTGTGTACCAGTAACTCGGGAAAAAAGGGGCGCGGCCCGGCGGCTTCGTCTTTCGAGGGGCAGGAAAAGAAAAATCAAATTTGGCGGGGTTTTTTTTTTTGATCAGGGGGATCCCCCCGTGCTCCCGGCCACCACTATATTAAAATGTTTTACATTAATTGCAAGCTTCAAGGACCATTCTTGCAGGTAGATAGAGCCGCTACGGTTAAGGAAAATTAGTGTTTATAGATATTGTGAGTTTGACAAGTCAGTTTAGTGTAAGAATGTACGGGGTGTTCCTGAGGCGAAACCGGGCATTGTTCCAGCGAGGGGGGCACCACGGTAAGGCCGCGAGAGACAGGGCCCCGTTATGGGGGGTGCCCGGAGTAGTTAACCAAACTAGCAGAAACGGGGTGGGAAAAAAATATCCCGGTTAATTTGTTGAAGCGGGAAGGCTTCGACTTGCAAAGTGCAGGGGGATTAACGGCAACAAAATAAACTCGGGGGGCATGTGTCTTCACTGAAGGGGAGGGGCCAAACGGATACCTGGAGAAAACCAAGTGCGCGGTAACCAGGTTCCTGGAGGGGGGGGGACCCCCATTGGCCTTGCTCATATTACGATATTATTAAAAAATAAATTGTAAGTTAACTTTAGCGTGTCTACGGATTGCCTGTTGTAAACAGCCTTGCATGGAGATGGCAAAATCTCACATTGCAAAAATGTTAGAAGGGAAAGCACGGGCCTTTTTTTCTATTTTCAGCTAGCGTTACGTCTTGAAGTTTAAAAAAAAACGCTAGGCACGGTGGAAAAAAAAAAGGGCACAACCCGTACGGCCAATTGTGGCGGGGCAGGTTTGGAAGGGGCACGTCATGTTAGGTAGCAACAAAAAGGGCTCAAGGCCTTTTAGTGAAATCGGGCGGGGTTCTCCGGCCTAAATTTTAAACGGGGAAGTTGGCTGCTTTTTTGTTTTTAGATTCACCGGGAAGCAAAAACTAAAAAGCCTTGAAAAAGCTTAGTTGAATTTGAACCCCCCCCCTGTGAATCTCTGTGAATTTCTTGGTTTTTCCCATTCTGGCGGACCTTGCACGATAAGATACAGGAAAGTATTAAAAATAATTTTTAAACCAATTGGCCATTAGGCCCACTCACACCAGTAATAATCGAACAGTGTGGGAACAAATAACGCAGTCACTGTCCCCTCTAAAAACAAAGGGACAAATATACGACAGGAAAGAAAGAAAAAATAGTTTTTTAAAATAACAATGCATCTAGAATACTAAAAGGAACAAGGATAACAAATTTAGAAAAAGTACCAATACATCCAGTTATTAAGAATCTCTCGATATCCCAAACCCCTTTAACTGGCATAATCAAAGTTAGGGCCTATTAACAATTGCATTACAAACCAGTTTTTACTGTTAGCACATCAGTTCCAACATCTGTAAGGGTCAATTGAGAACCGGGGCGGGAGGGCTGGTAACAAAGCCTGAATAGTCCACGGGAGTGTGACGTTTCACATAGGGAGGGATAAGAGGGAGGACTGGGAGGAACTCGAATGAGATTGTAACACCAACTAAAGGAAATGTTAAGAATTGATGATCATGGGGAATTTGTGATGTCATTTATTGAAGTGTTGATTTTTTTTTTAAAAAATAGTTCATCCAAGCCACTGCTGTATTAAGTAAGGATATAAGTTTGTGCCCATTAAACCCACAACTTTAATATGTTTTTAAACTGTTCAATTATATATACGTGATCGTTATTGATTTGTAAAGGAAGATAAAAAACTTTGGGAAGAAAGTTTTTTTGGCAAGTTAATATTAATGGAGCAGTGAGGCGGAGATTGGTCAGAGTTCTTTCTAAACTCTGTCACAAACAAGAATAAAGTGGGGCATTTGGCTGGAAGTCCTTTTAAAAGAAAGTAAATACGAATGGTGAGCACCAATTTACTACGAAGAAGAAAGGGAGAAAAGTGAGAAGTTGATGTTTGTTAATGGGGGGCTTTTTCTTTTTTAAAGGGAAGTAAGAGTTAAAAGTAAAGGTTGCCCATTAGGGACTTGAGATCTTTGTTTGGTAATAATAAAGAGACTGAGGAAGGATATGGGGGTGTGAGACTGGCGACACTAAAAAAAAACAACTGGCTGTAAAAAAAAGGAAATATTTCTTCAAGTTTTGGATCAATGTTTATTTTAAAGGGCGAGAGAGGAGCAATGTATTTGGATTTATCTTCAGGAATAGTGCGGTGGGAGAACCAAATTTTTGAAAAAAACCAACTCTACATTGAGGGAAAAAGGGATAAGCTCCCCTATTTGTTAATTAATCTTCTCTGTGGTACAGAACTAAAGACAGGCCACTAACCATCGTACCTCAGAGTAAACTTGATTAATAATGTAGGTGAGATAAAAAATTGTGTTAAGGTGAGTGGTGGTAGTTTTATTGGGGCAAGCTTTGTAATTGGTTTGGTGATCTGTTAACAAAACCAGGCTTGCAAGGGTCATAATCTTAAAAAGGAAATTACGGAAAAAATCTTATGAGG
>WSYH01011889.1:0-19899 GCA_036426205.1 Ascaphus truei | reverse complement strand
ACTGGAAAACATTCTGGATTCCTTCAATCACAATGATATGGGGCTAAAATTTACCCACAATATATATCAAGACAGTATAACATTTCTGGATCTTGAATTATTTATTGATAAATCAAATATGAACATCCAAAGTCGGACACACTTTAAGGCAGTATCTACAAACAGCTATTTGCAATATAGTAGTAACCATTACAAAATATGGCTAAATAACATACCAAAAAGCCAATTGTTCAGATTACGTCGAAATTGTTCTCTATCCATGGATTTTTGTGACCAGGGTAAAAAATTGACACAGAAGTTCATTGACAAAGGCTATAATCTTGAAGTAGTTAAAAAGGCCTTTAAGGAAGCAAATGCTACCAATAGGGATACTTTATTGGATAGGTCCAAGGCCAGGTCTTTACCAACTACATTCAGTAATAATATGGATACTCAGGACTTTAAAACTTCACAGTCCATTCCCAGATTTATAACACAATACAACCAATTAGCATACAAGATCAAAGGTATCTTTAATAGACACTTGAACATCATACAAAATGACCCTATTATAGGACATATGATGCCTACAAGTGTTCCTATTACATTCAGGAAGGCTAGAAATATAAAAACTATTATAGCTCCAAGTAAATTAAAAACTATACAAAACATAGAAATGAAGGATACAAATACTAGTCTTTCTAAAGGTAACTTCTCCTGTAAAAGGAGTAGATGTATAACATGCAAACATTTAAACACAAATAAATCATTTGTTTCTTTCTCGAATGGTTCATCATATGAAGTTAATAGTTATATAGATTGTTTAAGTACTTATATTGTATACCTTATATCTTGTAAGTGCGGTCTACAGTATGTGGGCCGTACTTCAAGGTCTCTAAGTACCAGATTCCTTGAACATCGAGAAATATAATACATGGCTTTCAAGCTCATAATTTGTCCAGACATTTTTGCAATACACATGATAAAAATCCTTGATCCCTGTCTGTTATGAGTATAGAATCTATTTCACCATCCCTTTTGGGAGGTGATAGATTCAAACGACTCTGTGTCAGAGAGACCTACTGGGTGTATGTTTTGGGTACACTACACCCTGGAGGTCTCAATGACAATATTGACATTAGTACGGTTGTTTAGTTTCTTTCCTTATCATATACATGTGGGACCATCTGGGAGGTCTGGTCTGAACAAGCTAGCCTTGTTCCCTCTGGGTTGTTGTCTTTCGTATATGCTTTGTGATACCACAATTTATCATCATTCACATTTTTTATATATATTTTTTATATATATTTATAAATTATAATACAACAAATTGTGTATATATAATATTATTATTATTATCATTTTCACTAGCTATTACATACCTATTATTAAGTTTTTCATTTATTTCATTTTTTATTATTTATTATTTTTCATTTTTTCTATATACTCATATTTGAGTAATATATACATTTATTATCTATTAAATTTTCCAACATTCACATAATATTATGACCACATTCTATGTCGCACTCTGTCCATGACGGTGGTCGTCTTTCATCTTCTCCTCCTGTCGACATATGCTATTTTTCTAAAGTACATTTAGTCAGTTTTATCTGCATTTATATCTATATAATCCTCTCTCTTTTTTGGTATTTATTGTTTTTTGTATTAATTATCTATTGCCATCATATATATAATTCCTCAATATAATCCTGATGTATCCTTTGAATCTGTAGATCTCTGGCTTCTTTTATCATTGGTAAACTGTCGTTTGGATTCTCCAATTTTCCTATTGCGTTTACATTGTTGCTATCTTTATTATCTATTAAGATAAAATATGTTTTGTTATTATGTTATTTCTTATTTTTTATTTTTTATTATTTTTTAAATTTGTGTTCTGATATATATATTTATTCATACTACAATTAATCTTTCTTTCTTTCTATATGTGATCTCAAATATGTTAATATATATTTATACATATCTCCTATAATCAATTGGATATATATTTTATATAATCTATATGAATTTTGCATATATTTTTATATTATCTGTATACATATATATTTTTAAACGTTTTTTCATTTGTTATTTTCTTTGTTGCTTTTTCTTCTTAATATTATCCTAATTTCATTAATATTCTTATTTTCAATGTTTCTTATTTGAATTTATAATATAAACAAGTAATAATTGTCATTTTCTATATACATCTTGAGTTTACTATCTTTCCACCAGTACTGATATGGGTTAAACTTTATCAGACCATATAACATACCTGTTGAAAATCACACCTGTTGAACATCTTTGCTGATGATATTAAATTGTGTAAGGTAATAGAATCAGAGCAGGATGTAATTTCTCTTCAGAAGGACTTGGAGAGACTGGAAACGTGGGCAGGTAAATGGCAAATGAGGTTTAATACAGATAAATGTAAGGTTATGCATTTGGGATGCAAGAATAAAAAGGCGACTTACAAATTAAATGGAGATATATTGGGGGAATCCTTGATGGAGAAGGATTTAGGAGTGCTTGTAGACAGCAGGCTTAGCAATAGTGCCCAATGTCATGCAGTAGCTGCAAAGGCAAACAAGATCTTATCTTGCATCAAACGGGCAATGGATGAAAGGGAAGTAAACATAATTATGCCCCTTTACAAAGCATTAGTAAGACCACACCTTTAATATGGAGTACAATTTTGGGCACCAATCCTAAGAAAAGACATTATGGAACTAGAGAGAGTGCAGAGAAGAGCCACCAAATTAATAAAGGGGATGGACATTCTAACTTATGAGGAGAGGCTAGCTAAATTAGATTTATTTACATTAGAAAAGAGGTGTCTAAGAGGGGATATGATAACTATATACAAATATATTCAGGGACAATACAAGGAGCTTTCAAAAGAACTATTCATCCCACGGGCAGTACAAAGGACTCGGGGCCATCCCTTAAGGTTGGAGGAAAGGAAATTTCACCAGCAACAAAGGAAAGGGTTCTTTACAGTAAGGGCAGTTAAAATGTGGAATTCATTACCCATGGAGACTGTGATGGCAGATGCAATAGATTTGTTCAAAAAAATGTTGGACATCTTTTTAGATGGGAAAGGTATACAGGGATATACCAAATAAGTATACATGGGAAGGATGTTGATCCAGGGATTAATCCGACTGCCAATTCTTGGAGTCAGGAAGGAATTAATTTTTCCCCTTAATGGGGTTTTTTGTTTGCCTTCCTCTGGATCAATAAGTAAGTATAGATATAGAATAAAGTATCTGTTGTCTAAATTTAGCATATTTTGAACTTGATGGACGTACGTCTTTTTTCAACCTCATCTACTATGTAACTATGTAACTATGTAATATAATCAGCTCTATTTAGTGATTGGCTCTTCTAGCTATAAATAGTGTGTGAACCATATATTTTTTATATATCCCCTGATAAAGTCTCTAAGACGAAACGCATAGGGCATCATTATTTGGAGTATATACATGTATTTTCATTTTTATTGTGTTGGACTTTCGCTCACTAAGAACGGACAGTTATCCCTGTATTTTAGGGACCTATTGCCAGTGCAGTGCGTGTTGCGTGGTTGGTGAGAAAGCTGACTCGGAAACTCCCCATGTACCGTGACTGACGAGGTTAACCCGGAAGCTCTCTATGGTGAGAGTCACGCTCGAACAGCAAGGAGGTGTTTGATTCCTGTCCTCGATACGCGGAAGATCATCTACAACGGGTTCTTCCTGCCTAGCGACACAACGGCTTTCTACCTGGAGCTGCTATCCGGTTCCTGCATCATTTGTTGGCGATTGAGATTTTATCTCATACATGCGATTAACCCTTCTCCGTTTGTGAGTGTAAAGTTCATATTTTATCCAGTCCCTTATAAATTGTTAACCTTACTACACTATGAGTGCGCCTGTTTTCTGTTTTTTTCTCCTATAGATATCTTCAAGGGAGTGGTGTTCCCCTCAAACGGGCTGCAAAGACTGTGGAGGACAGTGTTTCGGGACAGGTTTTTATATCTTCTATTTTTACAAGGGATCCCTGTAATATCATGTAATATCATGTTTTAATTAATAAATGCTCTTTATACAGTATCACATGTCCCAAGGGTAATACACTATTGCAGTGTTTTTTTGCCTCTCTTTGTCTTCCTTTCTGAGGTTTTCAGCACAAGAAGAGAACTTTTGCACAAGATTCTACTTCCATTCCATCCACAGCGCCATAGGAGGTTTCTTCACGCAGACTTCTTATCTGGTTGGAAGATACCAGATTAACCTTTCAGGCAGCTCAAGGACTACCTTCACCACACTCTGTATCACAGGTTTTGGTTTGTTCATTGTTTGTATATCACTGTATTGTTTGCACGAGCGCTATTTGCACTTATTATTTCACTACTTTGAGCCTTAAATACCTGATTTCTAACTAGCAGGACAGGTGACAGAAATAAGGCAGCAGACAAACTCTGGTCTGGATCCCTCATCCCTCAGTTCCAGTACTTGCCAAACTGTGGGATGGAGTGCATGCATTCTGAGGCTGCACTTTTCAGCCTAAACAGGATAGAAACTGTTCAGTATCCTGGGAGCCCTATATATGGAATTTATTACCATCCCCTGGTTTCTGTCACATATCCTCCCCCCCCAGCTCAGACCTCGAGGGATGAGTGACCATGGATATTAGGGAGTGCATCCTTGACAACCCATCAGCATTGCCGTGTTTGTGCCCTGACCTGTGTTCCACAGAATATTTGAAGGGTTGTAGGCTTAGGAACCACCTGGTCACTCTAGCATTCTTCTCTCTGTTTTGACACATCCAGGTGAGGGGTGCATGATCTGTGACCAACCGGAATTTTCTCCCCAACAGATAGTATTTGAGCGTCTCTACAGACCACTTTATTGCGACTATGGAGATTTAGTTTCCTACTTAAATAGACTCCTGGGAGAGTACAGCCCCCAGCCCTACCTCAGATGCGTCGGTTTGGACTAAAAACTCTTTAGAGAAGTCAGGTGTGACCAACACTGGTTGGGCACAGAGAGCTTCATTCAGGCTTCTAAAGGCCTGTTCGGTTTTGGGGGACCACTTTACCATTAGCGGCCCTCTTGCTTTTGTGAGGTCAGTTAGTGGGGTTGCCTTAGTTGCAAAATTGGGAATAAACCTTCTATAGTAGCCAATTAATCCCAAAATGGTCCTTACTTGTTTTTTTGTAACTGGCCTTGGCCAATTTTGTATCGCCTCTACTTTGAGTGTTTGGGGTTTGAGTAAACCTCTGCCAATAGAATACCCCAGATACTTGGCCTCCACCAGACCAATAGTGCATTTAGCGGGGTTAGCAGTTAGTCCAGCAGACCGAACTGCGTCAAGCACAGCTTGGACCTTTGGAAGGTGGGATTGCCAATCTTCACTATGGATTACCACATCATCCAGGTAGGTGGCAGCATACCGAGCATGTGGCTTTAAAATTTTATCCATCAGTCTTTGGAATGTGGCCAAAAGGCAGCACCCTATACTGAAAGAGGCCATCTGGGGTTGAGAAGGTTGTCTTTTCTTTTGCCCTTTCTGTGAGGGGAACCTGCCAGTACCCTTTTGTTAGGTCTAGGGTCGTGAGATATTGGGCTTTGCCCAGTCTCTCTACCAGTTCATCAACCCTGGGCATAGGATAAGTATCAAATTTTGACACAGCGTTTAGTTTACGGTAGTCATTGCAAAACCTTGTTGTACCGTCTGGCTTTGGGACTAAAACTATAGGGCTGTTCCACCCACTTTGGGATTCCTCAATTACGCCTAGTTTTAGGATTTTTTTAACCTCTAAACTTATAGCCTCTCTTTTGGCCTCTGGGATTCGGTACGGTTTAAGGTTAACTCGGACCCCCGGTTCAGAGACTAGGTCATGTTCAATTACGCTAGTTCTACCTGGCTGTGTAGAGAAGACTTCTTTGTTTCTTCTCACTATATTCTGGACCTCTCATTTCTGATGAACGGACAGGATTTCAGCTATGCTAACCTCTGGGTCAGTTTCTCGATTCTCTGACGGACCTGGGGGTACTAGGGTTAACAAGACCTCTCTATCTTTCCAGGGCTTAAGTAGGTTTACATGGTAAATTTGCTCAGGTTTCCTCCTACCTGGCTGTCTCACCTTATAATTTACTTCTCCCACTCTTTCCAAGACCCCATATGGCCCATGCCACTTAGCAAGGAATTTACTCTCTACGGTGGGAACCAGAACTAGCACCCTATCACCTGGAAAAAAAATTCTGACCCTAGCACCCTTATTATACATATTCCTCTATGCCTCTTGAGCTTTTTCCATGTGTTCCCTCACTATAGGTAGGACTGCAGCTATGCGGTCCTGCATCTGGGCAACATGCTCTATTACACTTTTGTATGGGGTAACCTCGTGTTCCCAAGTCTCTTTGGCTATATCCAGTAAGCCCCTTGGGTGTCGGCCATACAATAGTTCAAACGGGGAGAAGCCTCTGGATGATTGGGGAACCTCCCTAATGGCAAATAACAGGTATGGTAACAAACAATCCCAGTTTTTCCCATCCTTATCGACCGCCCGGCGTAACATGCTTTTTAAGGTTTTATTGAATCGTTCCACTAAACCATCTGTTTGTGGATGATAGACTGAGGTTCTGAGATGCTTGATTTTTAGGGGTTTACATAACTCTTTTGTTACTTGGGACATAAATGGTGTTCCCTGGTCAGTTAAGATATCTTTAGGAATTCCGACCTGGGTAAACAGGACTATTAACTCTTTTGCTATGTTTTTAGCAGAGGTGCTACATAGGGGAATTGCCTCTGGATATCGGGTGGCATAATCTAATATTACCAATATATGCTGATGTCCCCTAGCAGACTTTATTAGGGGTCCTACTAGATCCATAGCAATCCGGTCAAATGGTACATCTATTATGGGAAGGGGTACCAATGAGCTACGATACGCTTTGAACAGGGCGATGATCTGACATTCTGGGCATGAGGAGCAATACTTTGTCATTTCTGCCAGAACCCCAGGCCAATAGAAGCTTTGGAGAACCTTTTCATTTGTCTTTCCACCCCTAGGTGTCCCCCCAATGGGTGACTATGTGCGAGGTGTAATACTACATTACGGAATGTCCGTGATACCAACAATTGTTTAGTTAAAATGGATTTCCTTTTATCAACCCGATATACTAGGTCATTCTCTACCTCGAAGTAGGGGTAGGCAAGTGACCTATCTGGTTGGCCAGGAGTACTATTCGGGTCCTGTATATTCCCCCTTGCTTCCGCTAATGTGGGGTCTTCCCACTGGGCCTTCTTAAAACTCCCAGGACTGACCTCTAGGTCAGCGAAGGTCTTATCCTATTCTGGGGTGGTAAGCGCCTGTTCAACATCTTGACTTGGGGTATTCCCTACCAAGGTGGCCATGGGAAAGGGGATTTTACAGCCCTCTTCCTCTTTCCCCTTTTTATTTGGGCCCTCGTCAACCTCCATTTCTGAAAAAGGGAAAGGATTTGTTTCTTCTGTTACTTCTTTATGGTCCGCTATTGAACTCTGGGCTCTATTCTGAGAGGAGG
Source organism: Ascaphus truei (assembly GCA_036426205.1). Classification (NCBI taxonomy): domain Eukaryota; kingdom Metazoa; phylum Chordata; class Amphibia; order Anura; family Ascaphidae; genus Ascaphus; species Ascaphus truei. The sequence goes on along the minus strand of WSYH01011889.1, from coordinate 12,367 downwards.
ACCACATTTTTAGAAAATGGGGAAAGTCGGTCCCTATTAACACATCATGTGCCAGTTTGGGTACTATACCCACTTTGAAATCTAAAGAACCAAACTCTGTTTCAATAAGAACATCAACAGTGGAATTTTCGTGATTATCCCCATGTATACAACAAATTGCCACTCTTTGTGAACTATTTACTTGTTTTTTTTCCTATAGGCAACAGGTATTCGGACACTAGAATAACCATACTCCCAGAGTCAAGTAGTGCCCAAACCCTCTTACCATTTTCCTTTACCAATGCCTAGAGATGGTTATTCAAGGGGTCCTCTGGTCTAGGGCCCATACATTGAGACCACAACGAATAAGGTTCAACGCTGTTGCATTGCATTGGTTCAGTATTTAGTGGGCAAACTTGCGCGGTGTGGCCCCTCTCATAACAATTTACACATTTAGGTACATAGTCTGTGTCCCACTTAGAGCCCTTTTTCGGCTCTCCATGTTGGCTGCTGCCCTTAGTATGCGAGCCACTGTTGCTGGTGCTGTGTGAAGGCGGTCGTCGCTCTTCAGCCCGCCTTAACCCTGGTACCCTTTTACCGTCTCTGGAAGAGTCCTGGAACCTTGGGTAGTGGGGATGCTCCATGACTGTGGGTTGCAGGTGCTCTTCTGCTGCATTGTACCTTTCTATGAGGGCCACCGGCTCGTCTGCATTGTGGGGGTCACTCTGAGCAAACAAACAAATGATAACCCACTACAAGCGCTAACCTACACTAAAAGAATTAAATATGTGAATAAGCGTAATTAGCAACTGTAACAGGGGACTTATCCCTGTTCAGTAATGTTCCTTTAATCTAGCAGTGTGGTAGTTAATTACTAAACACCACCTGCCTGATTAGATTGTTTACAAAAAGCCTGCCTTTGAGACAGGAAGTGACTGACTCCTTAACTCTGACTGAGAGCTGACCTTTGGAGACACCACAATGTCTTGAGCTATGCCAGCCACAAAGCACAGCTGATTGCAAGACACCCAATAAGACTTCTAAACCTGGATGCTGATATTTTTCTGTGCACGCACGGGTGCGGTTCCAGGAGAGCAGAGAAGCTTACTCTACAGCTGATAAACAGATAAGACTTTCATTATTAAGAGACTGCTTATATCTGCTTATTTTCATGCTATGTGTTTGGGATGGGAGAAATGCTTAACTAATGGAGATGTGAACTAATTGCAAGGATTTCACTAGAAATACTCCCAAGTGAATGGAAGCTTTGTTCCCCCCTGTGTTTGGATAATTTCCTGATGAAAAGGAAAAGTCACAATAAAGCCTATTATAATTTCACATTATAACGACTCCAACTGTGTACCTCTGTGAACGTCCGTCTACATTTGGTGTCCGAGGTGGGACAAGAGGTGTCTTTGTAGTTAAAAAGGAACGGAGATTTTTATGTGAATTTTTTTTTAATGCTTTTTGCCTACAATCAGTCTGAGGGAAAAAAAAAAAAGAATAAAAACCTCATGCAGCAGAGATCGGAATTAAAGGGATACACACCACTGAAACTTACAAAAACCCAGAAGAGACTGCTGAAGTAGCTAAACCTTATTTTGCCTATCACAAAGTGTAATATGGTCATTGAAATAGGGGTCTTTGCCTTTCAGCCATAGTCAGGGTTCAAGAAGTGACCCAGCCCTTGGAAAGGGATAGGTGTTTGTTCTTTTCAAAAGTTTCGCTGAAGCAGTGACCGATGGTGACCCACGAGTGGAACTGATTTTGCAGATAAAGGTTGCCACACCGCATAGGACTACCAGCTGTGAATGGAGTATATGCAAAAAAGTGTGAAAATTGATTCAAGTCTGTGCTGAAGCAGGGGAATTTTTAGCAAACCAATGCTGAGTGTAAAATTGCCCTATAGGCGGAAAAAGTGATTTCTGAACTGTGTAAAAGGTTTTTTCAAAACCAATTGCTGAATGTTGAGTCACCCTGCCGGGAATGAAAGAAATAGTCCACTGCAAAGAATGTTTTTTTTCTGCAAGTAAAAAAGTCTGCCTATATATATCTTGGGAGCAAAAACAGACACCCAAAGTGTGAAGTGTGAATGCCATAATACCCAAAGATGAGACTGAAAATTACTGAACTCAGGCAGAAAACCAAATTCTGTTGCTGAAGCGGGGAGGTTGCACCCTGCAAGAAAATGGTGTAAAGCAAATAGACTTTTTTACCTAGCAACTGCACAACTTGTATACCTGATAAAAGAAAATGCATGCACAGTACTGCTGATATTGAAAAAAATTATCCAAGAAAGAAAAGTCTACAGAGATGCCTGTGAGAGCTACGACCTCTACAAGCAAAATATGCCCATCTGTAGGACTACCACAATTGGGGGTTCTAGCAAATACAGTGGCAACAGCTGCAATAGCGCCTCCTGAGGTCAGGAAGAAAATTACACCTGATAGCCCCAAAATGGAGGTCAAGATGCAGCGTTCCTGTAATGAACCCTACCCCACGGAAGAGTGGCCCTTCCAGTCCAATAAAGAGGAAGACATCTCTTACGGGGAACCCGAACTGAGTCACACCTACAAAACACCCCAAGAATGGTGTGGTGCCTGAACTCGCTACGAACTGAAAAGACCGCTCTCTATGATGACGAATGTGATCGGCAGGAGGAAGAGCGGGAGCAGCAGATCACCCAATATTTCTGTCAGCTAAAGCAACTGCAAGAAAAGCCTGGCGTATATAATGAAGCTGCTAAAATTTCAAATGAAGATGGAGACCCCTATTTCCCTGAAGGGACGGTGTCATCCAAATCAAAAAGGCGGAAAAAGAAAAGCAGTTCTTCACTTACCGTGGAAGGAACAGACACGTCCGCAGATCCCGTGGAGGGAAAGGGGGACCGAGTTGCCCTGCAGCCTAGAGAAAATGGAGAATTCGTCCCACGGTTAACCGAATATCCAGAGGGCCCAAGGCAGAAGTCGTGTACCCCAAAGAAGTGTCTGTCCGGTGCCAACAGTGAGGAACCCTCAACTAGTCATCCCAGGGAAGCGGAGCCGGAACCAGTGAGTGACGATCACTTGACCAGCCCTGAAGACGCCCTGAAAATTGCCAGGCATGACTGTGATCTGCTCTGTGAAGAATTAGGAAGAGAGAGAAAAAATAATGCTGAGCTACAGAAGACTGTGCTCACAATTTACTCTGCGGCCAAACCGAATTGGAGGATCTCAAGACTGAGCTAGATACTGCAAAGGCTACTATCACCGCCATGGATGAAAAGCAGAGCCAATCTAATAAAATGGTGGCTACGGTAAAGCGGAAGTATTGTAAGGGTCTGGGAGTCACGCCGCCCTCGGCGTGCTCCTCACTCACCTGCAGCTTCGCCGGGTCCGGCAGCCTCCCTCCGGAACGCCGTTCACAGCTCCACGTGGGCGCGCGCGCGCATGCCAATACTCCTCTTCTACTGCTGGGCCGACGGCTACGCCCGGTCACGCGCCCGCAAGCGCAGCTACACGGAGGCGCGGCCACACGGAGCCGCACCAACCCCTTAAAGGCACAGCACCTCAAAACATTGCTGCAATCAAATGCAGTCTTACTACTGGGCTTTATGGCTCCTCCCCATGGACTCATTCTGGACCTATCCCTGATGTAGCCTGGCCCTTCCACACACCCCCACCTTGCTGCACTGCCATTGGACCCTCTCTCCTATATATACCTTACAGTGTCACTGACTCGTTGGCTGAGCATAGAACCAGTTGTTCTCATCACTCTCTGCCTCCCTAGTCCTGTCTTGTCCTGTCTTGTTTTGCAGTCTTCCTCGTGTACCGAACCGGCTTCCGCTACGTCTACCCGCACCTCTGGCATCCCGAACTCGGCATACGGCAACACGACTCTCCGCACCTCTGGCATCCCGATCCCGGCAAACGGTAAACGACAACGTCCCTCTCTCTAACCCCGGACTTGGCAAATACCACCCTCTACCATCCGTACCTCTCCTGCCCCGATCCGGACTTCCAGACCACTCTACTCTCAAGACGTGCCCTCGTGGCTGTGGGTGGCGTTATATCCTATCCCACCTCAGCACCGCGGTCCCGTCTCGTTTGTGGTGAGCACGCCCTGACAAGTATGAGGAGGCACTGAAGCAGATGACAGTCTTCCAGCAAGAGGTTCACACTCTTCGTATAGAGCTTGATGCCTCACATCATGAGACCAACAGCTGCCGCACAGACCTGGAAGTTTCCAGAAAGGAACTACACAGTCTCACTGAGGAGCTGGACATTGCTAAAGAAACTATAGTAATCTTGGTACAGTTCTCAAAGTCTCTCAGAAGGAGCTTCAGACCCTCAACCTACAGTAGAGAAAGATGTCTCACGCCAGGAGATTGTCATTCTCAAAGTAGATGTGCGTAAATGGAAGGAGGACTGCAAAGAAGCCCTGAAGAATACATAGACTGAAAAAGGAGAAAGTTCAAGATTAAAAAGAGAAAACTTAAAACTGAAAGAAGAAAATTTTCAGTTAACAGAAGAAGTCAAGGAAAAGTTTGGCGCAGAGCACCGACTGCAGAACCAACTGCAAGGTCTGCGTACACACCTCCAGTATGCTGAGGAGAAGCAGCAAACTCTACAGGAAGAAAAACTGCAGGCTGCTAAAGAGGTACAAGCGCTGCAGGAACGTCTGAATACCCAGTACGTCCTCACAGAGCAGTTTGAGGAGCTAAAGGCCACGCTGCATGTCTTCAGAGCATCGTTGGAAGCGGAGCTTCGATACCAGGTGACTCTGTATGAGAGGGAGCATGAGAAGGCTCAGAAACTGGAGCAAGAGCTGGAGAGACAGAGAGACTGTTCCATTCCCATGAGTCAGTACACCAAGGAGAAAACAGACGCAGCGGCAACCGTGACGACAAAAATTACAGAGCTCCAGAATATGAAGGAGACTCTCATACAGATTCCTCCAATACGGAAAAAGGTATTGGCTCTGCCCAAGCACCAGTATCCCACAGTAACTAATGCCCGTAAGGACAAGGGTACAGTGATTGTTGGAGACTCTAGCAAAACCTACAGCTGCCCAACAGGCAACAAACAGAGGTAAGAGTGCAGAATCAAAGCCAGAAGAATCCTTAGCTGAAGAAGCTGAACTGGCGACTCCGTGGTGTGGAGAAGCTGCAGAAGACCACTTCAAGAGCTGAAAACTATAAGGGCTAGTCCTAACTGCTATACAACTGTTGCCATACATTTTGTCTACAAAAAGAGGAGTGCCCGACGCAACAGAAATCTCAAGACCGCGCACGCGATAAAAAGACTTTACGTGGAAAAAGTCCTCCTCGAGCGACTGAGGAGTGCTGATCTCAAGCATCTTTGGGAGGAGACAAAAATAAACTGGAGAAAGGGCTCCAATCCCAGCGGGACAGAGGGTTCTCTTCCTCCATCCACTCTCATTCAAGTCACAGAGATATCTAGAATGAGAGTGGAAGGATGGGCTTAGGTCGTGGTAAGCCCGAGCTTCCCACAAACAGGGGAGGTATGTAACAGGGGACTTATCCCTGTTCAGTAATGTTCCTTTAATCTAGCAGTGTGGTAGTTAATTACTAAACACCACCTGCCTGATTAGATTGTTTACAAAAAGCCTGCCTTTGAGACAGGAAGTGACTGACTCCTTAGCTCTGACTGAGAGCTGACCTTTGGAGACACCACAATGTCTTGAGCTCTGCCAGCCACACAGCAGAGCTGATTGCAAGACACCCAATAAGACTTCTAAACCTGGATGCTGATATTTTTCTGTGCATGCACGGGTGCGGTTCCAGGAGAGCAGAGAAGCTTACTCTACAGCTGATAAACAGATAAGACTTTTCATTCTTTCTACCCCCTTTGTATCTAAAGCTCTCTCCCGCCTTAAACCTTTCTCACTTTCTGCCCCACACCTCTGGAATGCCCTTCCCCTCAATACCCGACTAGCCCCCTCGCTATCCACCTTTAAGACCCACCTTAAGACACATCTGCTTAAAGAAGCATATGAGTAGCACTGGATAATCATGGACACATGACACAAAGCTTGGCCCCCTGCAGACGCACTTACTAGTATTCCCTCCTACTGTCTCTGTACGTTCTCCCTACCTACCAATTAGATTGTAAGCTCCTCGGAGCAGGGACTCCTTCCTTAATGTTACTTTTACAGTATGTCTGAAGCACTTATTCCCATGATGTGTTATTTATATTTGTTATTTATATGACATGTATTACTACTGTGAAGCGCTATGTACATTTTATGGCGCTATACAAATAAAGACATACATACATACATACATTATTAAGAGACTGCGTATATCTGCTTATTTTCATGCTATGTGTTTGGGATGGGAGAAATGCTTAACTAATGGAGATGTGAACTAATTGCAAGGATTTCACTAGAAATACTCCCAAGTGAATGGAAGCTTTGTTCCCCCCTGTGTTTGGATAATTTCCTGATGAAAAGGAAAAGTCACAATAAAGCCTATTATAATTTCACATTATATCGACTCCAATTGTGTACCTCTGTGAACGTCCGTCTACAGCAACCATAAAGGGAAAAGTGATGAAAAAGCAGCCAAGGGGAACTACAAATAACAGATCATTCCATACCTGATAAACAATATACAAATACAAAATAAGTGTCCCCGGCGCTGGTGTAAACAGTCCAAGATACCGTGATCCAATAAAGACAGTCTGAGATACAGGACTTCTCCGAATGGATGGATGGACTGGTGGATAAAGTTCCAGATGGGAAAGGGTGTCCTTAAGGTGGAGTCCTCACTGATTCTGTAATAACAGAAACAAAAGGGCACACAAATTGCGCAGTATGTAAAACCACAAATCCCTATCTAAAACTACAAAACCCTACTTACAAGATAGTATCTTGTTGGTACAGAGGAGAGAATCTGTACTTGTGTCCCATCTACACATGATAATCCACGGACCCCACGTGGTCTGGAATGTTTCTCCTTCCCTCAGTATGGCGATGGTACTCCCAGATGTATCCGGTGCAGCACCCCCATTAATAAGGGAATAGGGAATAGGACACAATAGTGTAATATGTAATACACTTTTATTAAAACAATTAAAACACACAAATTCCCCACTTACAATGTATGGGGGTGAGTAAACGACTCACGGATGCCGTCCGCAACTTGATAGCAACCCGATCAGCAACAGAGAGACTCTCTGAGCGCAACACCCGCTGCCGGCAAGTCAGGTGACGTCAGCGATACAGGAATCCCTCCTAGCGTCAGGAAACTACGGATGCTGAACCGGCTCAAAACACTAAGCTCCTCCCTATGCGTTTCATGACTCTGCGTCACTTCCTCAGGGGATATCAGAGCTTAGTGGCTGCGTTAGCTGCAGCCTATATCTCTGCCATTAGCTCTGCCATTAACTCACCCCCATTCATTGTAAGTGTGGGGAATTTGTGTGTTTTAATTGTTTTAATAAAAGTGTATTACATATTACACTATTGTGTCCTATTCCATATTCCCTTATTCATGGGGGTGCTGCACCGGATAGATCTGGGAGTACCATCGCCATACTGAGGGAAGGAGAAACACGCTAGACCACGTGGGGTCCGTGGATTATAGTGTGTATACGGGACGCAAGTACAGATTCTCTCCTCTGTACCAACAAGATACTATCTTGTAAGTAGGGTTTTGTAGTTTTAGATAGGGATTTGTGGTTTTACATACTGTGCAATTGGTGTGCCATTTTGTTTCTGTTTTTACAGAATCAGTGAGGACTCCACCTTAAGGACACCCTTTCCCATCTGGAACTTTATCCACCAGTCCATCCATCCATTCGGAGAAGTCCTGTATCTCTGACTGTCTTTATTGGATCACGGTATCGTGGGGTCACTTTGACTGACCCAATGGCGTAGGGCAGAGGAAAGTTTCCTCAAGAACTGGTCCATGACCAACCGTTCCACGATGTGGCTTGCTGAGTTGATCTCGGGTTGTAGCCACTTCCGAGCGAGGTGGATGAGGTCATACATCTGGGATCGGGTGGCTTTATCCACCATGAAGGACCATGCGTGGAACCTTTGGGCGCAAACGGCCATGGTTACGCCGAGGCGGGCGAGGATCTCCAACTTCAATTTTGTATAGACGTTAGCTTCGGCTGGCTCTAGATCAAAGTAAGCCTTCTGGGGTTCGCTGCTTAAGAAGGGTGCGATTAGACTGGCCCACTCAGCTTCTGGCCAACCCTCTCTCTATGCCGTGCGTTCAAAAGTGAGAAGATAGGTTTCAACATCATCCGAGGGCCCCATTTTCTGAAGGTAGTGGCTTGCCCTGGTTATTTTCGGGACTGGGCCTGCCTCTGCCAGTGGAATCTTAATGATAGCCCCTCTCAGGATCTCGAGTTCCTGCTGTATGCCCATGGCGAACCGTTTTTGCTCCTCTATCAGCAAGCGGTTTGTCTTTTGCTGGGTTGCATTTGCGTTTTGCAGGGCTGCATTCGTCTGTTGCTGGTTTGCATTAGCCTCTTGAAGGGCTGCATTCGCCTCTTGCAGGGCTGCATTCGCCTGTTGCTGGGTTTCATTCGTCTCTTTCTGGGCAGCGACATTGCGTACCAGCGCACTCACCACGTCTTCCATCTTGTTTGGAAAAATTAAACCTTTTTTTTTTTAAAGTTTTTTTACCCGCAGACCTTTTAGTGTTCTGCCCGCATTCTCCACCATATGTGACAAGCGGCTTACTCCGGGGCTCCGCCGTCTGTCCAGGACTGTTAGAACACGGTCTTTTAGGGTAGGTTAAATGACGAGGTGTAACGTGCTGTTCCTTTAAACAGGCTACTGCCTGGTTTATTCAGTCCCAGGCACTGAGACTGCCACACGGAATACAAAATAATACATAAGCAAACAAAACCCTGCTCACCTGAGCAATAACTTAACTAAGGTTTTCCCTGACTGGGGTTGGAGCGGCTTATCCTTTTCCAACAACAAAAATAAGGAACTTTGCAGTTTTAGAAAAAGGAACAGAATGATTTAACCTGTTTGGGGAGAGGCGTTTCCCCTCTCTGCTTCCAGCAGCCTTCCTGCCTCCAGGCTCTTGGGGAGAGGGAAGAGGAACCAGGAAATCAGCCTTAAATACCTGATTTCTAACTAGCAGGACAGGTGACAGAAATCAGGCAGCAGAAAAACTCTGGTCTGGATCCCTCATCCCTCAGTTCCAGCACTTGCCAAACTGTGGGATGAAGTGCATGCATTTTGAGGCTGCACTTTTCAGCCTAAACACAATAGAAACTGTTCAGTATCCTGGGAGCCCTATATATGGAATTTATTACCATCCACTGGTTTCTGTCACAATATATATATGTATGGTGTAAATACTTATAAGAAAAAAGGAGACTTTTGGTATACATCCTTTGATCAAATAATGCCAAGCCTGCTAACCACGTCAAGGTAAGTCTCAATAGCAGGTCCCTACGCTAAATGCATACCAGTGTTGTGAAATAAGCGCAGAATGTGTTAAAATATCAAAGCATATGCTTATATAACCTAGTGCAGTTAAAAGCTGGTATATACCAGAACAGAAACTCACATGTCTGCAAGTGAAGTGAAATAATGGGACCTTGCTTTGGGATTATATACCTAGAAGGGGAGGGGCTGGCCTGCCACAAACTGCTCAATAAGCAGTTGCAGGGGATTGGCTAAATATATTCAATTACACCATAGTAGTGTTGCCCTCTATGAGCATGCTGCTAAGGATTAAAATCGGCCCAACAAATAATGTAAAACAAATATAATCACTGCGCTTCTCCATATAAGGTGCATGCAGCTAGTGAAGGAATTGGCCATACAAATGTGCAAAACAAAAAGTGAATCCCTGCGCTTCTCCCTTAGGGATAGCAATCAATGGGCAGCTGGTCTCAGCTGCTTTTGGGAGGGTAGTGGCCCCTCCCCCCCATGGTTTAATCTTGCCCCTTTCCAAGTTGGCAAGTCAGTTTCATTTTGCCAGGTTACGACAGATCCAATGTAGATCATTTTTCCTGTAATTATACAGGTTACTAAGAATTTTAACCCAGGGAGTGTCAGGACCTGCTACGGTCATGCATTGAAAGTGACAGCAGGCTTAAGATGCTTTGGCCAAAGGGTTAAACTAAATGACCCTTTTTTCTAGAGAATATATAGGTATTGCACTGTGCATTTTTGTCACATTGGAAGTAGCTTTGGGCATCTTTGTCTGTTTTTTGTATGATCCCAGACCGTGTTTAAAAGCTGTGTTTAAAACAGTGAGCATTGGCTTAAGGGCTCCATGTAATAATGTATTTAAAGCAAAAGGTGGCCCTGTGTGCTCATTTACATGTCAATTCCCAGAATCCCTTGCTGCAGTGGAAGCACTGTATGCTAGGTGATAATTGCGAATGTGCTCACAAGTGATATTTTATTCTCTCTCTCTCTCTCTCTCTCTCTCTCTCTCTCTCTCTCTCTCTCTCTCTCTCTCTCTCTCTCTCTCTCTCTCTCTCTCTCTCTCTCTCTATATATATATATATATATATATATATATATAATTTATATGTCTATTTGTAACTCTTATGTAGTTCTAACAAAATTGATCTGCAAACATTTTTAACATGCTAATATGGGATGCAGGATTGTGAACATATTGTATGTAGCTGATAAAATTAGTGGGTTCATATTTACTTGACTTTATTCAATTTGCATAAAATTGCATTATTTTTAACAATTGGAAAAATAACACTGAGTACATATTACATTAAACTAATAGAATAGAACATACAAAATGTAGGAAAGTAATGACAAAAAAAGATAAAAGAAAGTAAATAGGAAAGAGCATATTATACCGGTTACTCCAAAACTGATCTCATATTCAGATCAACTTCTTAGTGTGAGAAAAGGGTTCCAAATATCAATAGGAATTATGGAAACTGCACTAAATTAGGAGAAGAAAAATAAAAAAGAGAGTCCAAAAAACATTTGCATATTAAACATGATAAAAAATTGTATTAAAATAGACATATAACACTATCTCAGGGTGATTTCCACAATAAGTATAAAAAAATAAAATAAAAATTATCTCAATTATTACATCAAATAAGAAAGGTATCTTTCAGAAAAATAACAATTATAATACAGATCATCACTAAATTCACCGGGTTTAATAGTACCCAAAGTAAAAGATCCAACAACTTCCCCACAATAACAGATCACACAATCCTCACCTTGTGGCAGTGGTGGGATATGGGCGATACCCATCACACGGATACTGGATACGATATGGTTGGGATAGAAGAGTAGGAAACTAAATGCGCTGAGTCATCAAATCGTTGCCATTTTAAATGGGTGAATGATGTTAAATAAATCCTGTTTTTAACTTGGTCTTACCAACATGAGCATGGGAAGCAGTGACACTTCAATAGATACGGAACATAAGTTGTATGATGTTTAACCAAGAATGTGTATTACTGTAGTTTGCAAAAAGATTCTAATTTCCATCCGTCTGTAGCATATACAATACCAATGATTATAAATAGATCTAAGAATCACAAGATGTAATTAGTTGTAGGTATGACTAAAGGATAATTTTTCTGTGCTTGAAGTTTATAATTACCGTCATATGAAATTAATTTACCCAGAGATTTCTTGTCATATGCATGTTGCAAATAGCATTGTGTCACTCTGCTAATCACTTCAGTCCATCTACAGCATCAATTTACTGTGATTTGGGTAAATTGCTTATTAAACTAGGTGGATGGAAACTCTTAGCATGAAGAAAAGTATTTATGTCCGTATCTTTCCAATGTAAAAGGTAGGGTCAGTATGTGTGAAAAGATATTCACCCGGTGCTCCCATCACAGTATGTAAAAACAAAATATTCAAACCACAATTAATAGTGCAGAGATAGGGCTTAATTAGTGCAGATAGTGAAAAATAATGCAGAATAGAAATACACCAAGATAAAACCTTCAGACCAGACATTGGTATTCGCAGCTCAAACCTCGGGAGTTGATCAACTCCCTTGCAGAAGTACCACTTCCAGCAGTGTACCAGCCTCCATTAACGGACACTAATCGACTGTCTATCGTACAATGCCCTTGTATGGGGCTAGTATGTGAATTGCCATAGCTTATTCTGTATATCTTTAATATACTGTGACCATCTACACCATCTTGTTTATTTCTTCTTTTTGGGTCTTTAGAGATCATACAGTATTGTTTTGGACTCTCTACATCCAAGCAAAGATTCTATTGGGGTACCTACACTAACAAACTACCTGACTTAATGTCTGATTATATTCTTTCAAATGTGAGTGCATATTTCGCCTGAAGTTTCAGTTATTGTTCCTGAGTCAAAATAGTCTTGCACTATTTATGTGTTTTTTTCTTTAATTTTTTTATGTAATCGCCGTATTCTGTGTTCCCTGAAT
>WSYH01011888.1:0-19900 GCA_036426205.1 Ascaphus truei | reverse complement strand
CTCTCTCTCCCTCTCCTCTATATACCTCTCTATATTAGACATTGCTACTCTATGGTAAGTCTAGTTTATTTGTAGTCATTTCATCTGTAAAAATGTTGGCAAACTGCTGCAAACGGGAGAGTTGGATTCTGACTTTCTTTTGCTTTATTTTATTTTTTGTTTTAGTATGTTCCTTTTTAATATACAGTCAGATGGCCTCTTATAATTGCAGTATGAAATCTGTGCCTCAATTTTCAACTGCAGGTGATTTGAAATGATTAAAGATGCACAACAGGGAATAAACAAAAATGCTTACATGCAATTATTTTTAATTAGTATTTGGCTATAAAGTATATGCCTTCATAAAAAAGTCTGTTATTCACATAAACATCTGTTACCATACACACAAGGAAACACACAGTAAGTCTGTCATCACATTACCAAAACAGAAAATACTAAGGAAAGCCGGGCAGGAAAGCCACCACTTTGAGTTTTTTTTTAAAACAAAAGATATAAGTATAACTGCCAAAACAGACACTGCACCACACCTTTCATTAACGTAAGTCACAATCAAAGGAAGAGCTATTACCAATGGAATTATGCCTCCAAATGTTAAAATAGCTGGAATTATTCTTGAAAACAATAGAATCTCAAAGTACAAGACACATTCTTTGACTAATTTTGAATTAGTGAACTTAATCAAAGGACTTCCTGTTTGTACATATTCTGCTGGTTGTTCAGTTTGCAGCTCTGTTTGCTTTTTTCCTGGAATATACTTTGTGTTGAAATGGAAAAGATGATTTAACCCTTTCTCTGCTGTAGAAGCCTGTGATGTATGAAAGTGTGCAGAAAGCAGCAAGTCCCTCCAGTGCTAAGCAGATCAGTGTACTGTACATATGCATTGTCACATTACAAGTTTTCTTGATTAGTTGTTTGGAAGGAGCAAATAAGGTAACGTCACATAATCAAAACATACATGGAATAAGCAAATGAGAACTTTACAAGCTATGCGTCGACCAGTGGTTGTCAACTTTCTTTTGGTTAAGTAACCCTATAATTATATTACGAAATTCTGGGGAACTCCAACCCTATCTAATAGCACATCTGGGAGCAGAAGCATTGTAACGAATCCCAACCTTCTCTTATAGCACGTGTGGGATCAGATGCATTGTAAGGAACCCCAACCCTCTCTAATAGCATGTATGAGATCAGATGCATTGTAAGGAACCCGAACCCTCTCTAACAGCGCGTCTGAGATCAGATGCATTGTAAGGAACCCCAACCCTCTATAATAGCGCGTCTGAGATCAGATGCATTGTAAGGAACCCCAACCCTCTCTAAAAGCGCGTATGAGATCAAATGCATTGTGCATTCTTCTGTATTTGGTACAATTGTTAAATGAACTGAACATTGTAGGGAACACTTTAGGGATGCCCAGGGAACCCAAGGACCCCTATTAGAAAACACTGGCGTAGGGAATAAAAACACATTGGTTACCAAGTTGGATCCACATTATTACAGAAGATTGGGGTATAGGACTGAGTATCTGGTTCATATTTATTTGTCTTCAACTTATTTTGTGTTTTAATGTTGTTTTGCTGTATGTGTGCTCACTGTCCTATTCCTCGCTCTAATTAATTGGCAGGTCCATTCATCAAAGAATCAATGTCTTGCTGTCATGCGCTCAGGGTGTATGCTGACAAAGAGTCTGATCTCATGTGTAGTTCCATCGTGGAGGGAGATCTGTAAGTGGGGTCTGGTGCCCGGCACTTGGACAGGGACCAGAAGGTAAGGAAAATAGACTTCTTACCTCATATGTTAGTCCCCCCAAAGAGGACAGTGCAATCAAGGCAAATGGAGCTGCAGTGGCTGTGCCGGTAGTTTCGGCTTTGTATCCAGAGTCTGTGTCAGCTGCATGGACTCCAACGCTCCCTCCGTCATGTGCTTCCTGGGTGTCAGGCTAAGATAGACAAAAAAGAAAGAACATCCGGAGCAGCAACTGGACAGCAGAATCCAAGATAAGCTGCACGTTTAAAAAAGGCTTTATTTGGACAAACAGCAATCTCCATGGACACCTCCTACATGTTTTACCCTGCAAGGCGCTTTATTAAGCTCCTTGATAAAGCACCTTGTAGGCGTGAAACATGTAAGAGGTGTCAATGGAGATTGCTATTTGTCCAAATAAAGCCCTTTTTTATTACTTACCTGAGTGCTGCTTATCTTGGATTCTGCCGTTCAGTTGTTGCTCCGGATGTTCTTTTTTTTGCCATTCATCAAAGAAGATGTGTTTTTATCTATATAAAACAATAATATGGTAAAACTGCAAAAGAAAAAAGAAACAGACATCTAGATTTTTTTAATAATTTTTTTATTAATTTGCAAGTTCACACCCAGAATATAAAAATCAGCAGTTTGCAATTATAAAATAAGATACGAGAAAAAACAGTGCAACCTCAAAAATTGGGGGAGTGTAATTTAGTGTAATATATTGGCAAAATGGTTCGATTTAACGTGATTGGAAATACTCTCACATGGCGTGCTAAGAATAAAGGTAATGAGATAATAAGTATCCTGGTATCAGATCCACATTGGGGAAGCATCTCATCAATCAGGATTTCAAATACAAGACAAAAAAACGGAGAACACAAGGATATGTAATGGATATAATAAATACAAGATAGAAGGTCGCTCAGTTCAGCTCACAATGTAACAAAAGTTTATAGCATTGAAAAATGTAGCAAAGAACGGACGGGACAGTTGAGACTGTTCAGTCGCAGAAAATGCGTCGCCAGCAGGACTGTCAGTGTCTGACATCACTTCCTGCTCGTGAAGTCCGGCTTTACCTCCGATCCTTCGTCAACCTACATGTTTCACAGGTAGATCCTTCCTCCTTAGGGGCTTGTATCTTGGGTCTCTTCAACCAACTTTATATAGCCCTAACAATCAACCCTATCGCTCCTCAACCATGTTAAGCAACAAACAAAAATCCATATCATAACAAACAAAAAATCATATGTAGAGCTAGACACAACGAGCAGGAAGTGATGTCAGACACTGACAGTCCTGCAGGCAACAACACGTAAGACTGGAGAGTTTTCTTGTGTGCTCCGTCCGTTCTTCGCTAAACTTTTTCAATGCTTTTAACTTTTCAAACATTGTGAGTTGAACTGCGCTACCTTCTATCTTTTATTTATTAAACCCATTACATATTGCACTGTGTGCTTGTTTTTGTCTCTTATGAGAAATCCTGATAAGGCGCTTTCCCAACATGGACCGGATACCAGGATATTTATTAATATCTCCAATCACTTTTCACATTGAATCAAACTATTTTTGTCAATATACTACACTATATTACTCTTTTTGTTCTTTCTTACAATTGTTAGTTACATTTTTAAACGTGCAACTTTTTTTGCAAAAGTTTGCGTTTTTTTCTTAAACTCCAAAATTCGGCCAGTTTTTTTTAAACAAAAACAAAAAAATGAATCTGTGGATGAACCCTTTTCAGGCTTTCACTTGGATTTCAAAGTTTGTTTTGAAGTTAGACTCAAAACTCCAAATGAACTTCGATGTTAGCAGAGTTAAAATGTTGAACCCACAGATCTGCCCATCTGTTTTAACAAAACAAAGCAAATAAACTCAAAATTAAAAATATATTTCCTTGAAGTAATACATGTAAAGTAAAAAATAGGTTTTAAGGCAATGATAACATAGGTCAGTATATGGGTCTGATACATAGATGACATTTTTTTAATCTGGTTAAAAGAGAACACAAAACTAGTTCCTGAGGATTTTCACCTCTAAAAAAAACTACTCATAATCTATCAGTAAAATAAATTACTAATATAAAAAAGGCACTCAGAAAACATTAGAAGTGTCAAAAGAGATGCCCTTACAACTCCTCCTTCAGTCTCCACAACCACAACTTCAGTAACCCAATACCCAAAGATGGACATGCCAACTACTGTATCCTTTGATTTACAAGCTGAGCAGCCTGTACCCCATCAACCCTTCTGTCCCGCTTTTTGTTCTTCCCTTTAAAAAGTTTATTTTATGCTGGGGATTCACTACGGTATTGCAACCATTTCTATTAATATAATATTTTTCTGTATGTTATAAGGTTATCTCATCCTTTTCATCCAATGTAATATGTTGGTAATCTAAAAAGAAATGACAAGAATAATGGCTCAAAAGTGAAAAAGTCAATATAAGCAATGTGCAAGATCAAATAATTTCCTACCTATTTACCCAGCCTCCTTTGAGGTCTTCAGCCAACGAACGGCTTTTATTTTTTCATGGCTTTGGCAGTTCTTGCTATTTTTATGCACCTGGATACTGTAGGATTTTTTTTTTTTTGTCAACATTTTCATAAAGTTATGAGAAGTAGAATGAGCAAAGTGGCAATGAATATTTCTTTATGTTTTGGCTTGGACAGCAATAATACAAATACATCTGGGAAAGACTTAGCTACTATAATATTCAGCGTGTTTCTTTTAGCTGTTATTTAGCAGGTAATTAGGAAAACACTCTTTGGTCATTTTGTAAAGCCAGGAATGCAATTGAAGATGGAGACTATTTAAATAGTGAAACAAACATATGCATCTTTCCCAAAAGCCTTATTTTGCTATGAGAGAAGCATGTCACAGTTTTGATGTGTCAAGCCATCCTTATTATTTAATCTGGCAATCTGGGGAGTGGTTGTCTTTTGTTGCATTTAGTAATAGGAGGAGTTTTACCTGCATAATTCTCAACGTGGTCTTTGTACAAGTCATTTTGTTGTAAAATGGACGCAAAGAGGAGTACAGATGTAGCTAGACTTACTGTCTCCAGGGCCGCAGGCAAACAAAAGCCTGTAGCACCAGAGACAGTGCCTGCCAGGGTTGCGCTGCAGAGGGGCCATGCTTCTGGATCGGACCCTACCAGCATTAACTCACTGGCGCCGAGGCTGCAGAAGTCACATTAAAACAGTTAATCTTACTACATCTGTAGCAAATTCATGTGTCTCTATGCACCAATGTATAGTTTAGTCATGTAGAGTGGAAAACAGTATGCAATCAACTAGTTGAAGAAGAGCTGGTAAGCCTAGATTCACTGAGCTCCGTTAAATTGGGAAAATAACATGACCTGAAACAGCTACAGGTGTTATTTTCCTTAAATGAAAGCCCTATTCATTAACATACTTACAGTATATTCAAAATAAGATCCATTCTAGAGCTCATTAGATAAACTCTTAAAGTAACATTATTTCAAGAGAACGCTATGTTATCTTCAAATAACATGACGCTACTTAAGTTTTGACTTCTGAAGTTACTCCCCTTCAGACCCAGAAATAGGAAGTGAAGTCCCAGGGGGGAGAGGTGTAGGCGGTGCACAGCTCGGTGGAAAAAGAATAAAGCTGAATTGCTTACAACATTAAAAAATGATTTATTTGGCCAGTTGCAAATAAGTAACATAAAGGGATGACCCCACAAGTGAACTCTGACGCGTTTCATCCGTTATCGGACTTTATCAAAGAGTAGTGTCACTTTGTCTTGAAGGAACTATATAGGGGACGAAACTGGATGTGACGTCAGTCCAGTGCTCAATCCTTGGTATTCCCTGTGAAGGGGAAAGCAACTGTTGCCAGAGTTTGGATGGTGTAGTGACACCTCCGGTTGAAGTCCCTATAACATCACAAACATTTTAAATAATGGTTATATTGAGATATCTTGGGAGAAATAAACATAAGTGTTAAGCTATAACCAATATGTAGTCTCAACCAAAGTAATCTTAATGTTAAAAATTATGTCACCTGAACATAATTAAATATGAAAACAAGGAACAAAAAAATGTGTAGGTTAAACTGTTAGTGCAAGATATCAAAAACGTAACATATACAGATATAAAGTCAAACTTAAATTCAATTATAAATGTATACATTTAAACATATTACTCATTCTTTATCTATTCTCTATGTATCACTCCTGCACTCATACCTATTTAAACATTATTTATTATTAATACAATTAATGTATGTGCTTGAGTGATACAAAAAAACCAGACAAAAAATAAAAGCAGTTTGCACAGCAATATGACCTAACACCGCTCACCTCAATAAGCACAAATAATAATATTAATATATACTCTGGACGGTGCATATAGAGAAAGCTTAAAGCATGAATATACACAAACAAGGTGATAGTAGACTCACCGATGTTTTATTATTAATAAAATTTTCTTATTTTTGGCCACTATTTGGTTTTTACTGGTGCTGTATCCGTCCTCCTACAGTGATGGGAGAGGTTACTATAGGTCATTTGTATCTGATTTCAAGTTAGCTACATACTCATTGGACTATTATGCCAAAATACTTTATAATATTGGACTGAGTGCAGCAAATAGGGTTCTTTTGGGTGATTCTACTATCACCTTGTTTGTGTATATTCAAAAAAAAAGAGCAGAAATATTTAGAAAGCAGAAACATATTGAACAATTTGAACAATAAATGTCAAAAGTTTGATGACCTATCTAAACAAGTATAATTAAATCATTGCAATTTAGATGGTACTACTTAGTAATCTAGCATCAGAAAGCTTCAAACATTGTCACAGTTTGGAAACATATGTAGAAAAAATATATATGCACCATTTGGGGTTCATTACCCTGGTTTTCTTTGACCCTGAAATAGGGCTGGTAAGGGGAGAATACCAAAGCAAGATGATAAGAATTAACTTTTATGCACGTTTAATGTATTAACCCCTTAGCATCCCAAATGGCCAGCTAGCCATGGGCAACCCATGGCTAGCTGACCACTAAGTGTTACAAATGAGTTCATATTTATCTACCACTTGTCGAACTACCTCCCTTGCATACAAAGAGCCTAGTAACAGATATGGTAAACAAGGGGTAACAATTAATTTGCATGTCATTATCCCTAATGTACGTTATAGTCAATGCTATGCTCTGTATGGGAGAAAGACTGGGCTAATGTTACGTTATTATCTTTAGTGAATACAGCGTTACTATTACCGTGATGTTAACTAAGGCTAATGTCCCATTAAGTAGCCTAATGACACAGTTGATCATGCTATCCTGCTTAACAAACTCCAGAGCTCTGGAATAGGAAGCATGCTTTAAACTGGTTTCAGTCCTACCTATCAGGAAGATCCCAACATGTGTCCATCTCAGGCTCTAACTCCAACCCCCTGGATATCACCTGTAGTGTCCCGCAAGGCTCTGTTCTGGGGCCCCTACTCTTCTCAATGTTCATTAATGATCTTCCCACAGCTTGTAAGGAAGCCTCAATACACATGTATGCAGACGACACAATCCTATATGCACACAGCCATAGCCTCTCTGACCTTCAACACATACTTCAGTCTGACTTTTTTATGACTCGAAAACTGGATTTCCCAAAACAAACTGTTTTTAAACACTGACAAGACTGTAACAATGGTATTTGGGACCAAGACTAAATTTTTAAAGCTTCCAGTGACTGAGCTCCTGATTAGAACCAACGCTAACACCACCCTAACATCTGTCACTAGTTTTAAATACCTGGGCTTATGGTTTGACTCCCACTTAACATTCGGAATGCACATTGATACCCTGACAACCAAGACCTATGCCAAACTAGGGGTACTTTACAGGAACAAATCCTCCCTAAGTCTCCTGGTCAGAAAGCGTATCGCACAGCAGATGCTAATGCCAATTATTGACTATGGAGACATAGTATATGGCTCGGCACCTCAAACCCACCTTAGCAAACTTGACACCCTCTACAATTCAATTTGTCGTTTTGTTCTCCAATGCAACTACAACACACATCACTGCGAAATGCTCAAAGAACTAGATTGGTCATCACTAGAGTCTAGGCGCAAAGTTCACCTTTCCTGTCTTGCCTTTAAATTCTTCATGGGCAAGCTACCCATCTATCTGAACAAGCTCCTCACCCCTACCACTTGCAGCACTTATCACCTGAGATCAGACTCCAAAAGACTGTTCATGGTCCCAAGGCTCAACAAAGTATCCGGCCGCTCCTCCTTCTCCTACCGTGCACCCCAAAACTGGAACAACCTACCAGAGACTCTCACATCCACCACCAGTTTAAGTTCTTTCAAATCTAAGGCTGTCTCACATTTTAATCTGGTCTGTAACTGTTTCATACGCCCATAATATATATTATCTTTAACTGTGCACGCAATGTCTTGTATATAATGTATACCCTGTTCATTTATGTAACTGTATTTGTAACCATGTATTATTTGTCTTACTCTGTGCCCAGGACATACTTGAAAATGAGAGGTAACTCTCAATGTATTATTTCCTGGTAAAATATTTTATAAATAAATAAATAAAATAATGGGGCTTAGTGAATCCAGTCTTAGAATACATAAGGTATCCTGGAAGCCCCATAACAGGGATAGCCAACTCCATTCCTGCCAACAGATCAGGTTTTCAGGATATCCCTGCATCAGCACAGGTGGTCAAGCTACAAACACTGATTGAGCTGTGCTGAAGCAGGGATATCCTGAAAACCTGACCTTTTGAGAACTGGAGTTGGCTACCCCAGAGCTTTTGTACTGATATTTTCTCAGGACCAGTGGAGACCCATTTACCCCTTTCATGCTCAGTCCTATTAGAACAGTAGCTGCATCTTCTCCTTCTTCCCTAGAGCTGAGCCCAGTTCTTAGAAGGTACAAGTCTTTGGGGAACAATGTTTGCTAGCATACAATTGCAGATTACCCCTAGATGGCTTGACAAGGTGTCTGTCTGCAAGGGTATTTCTATAGCTAATTTGTTTCAATTACTTAAAAAATATGCCTGGATGAATTATTGCACGGTTGAATAATCACATTTGCGATTGTTAGGCAGTTATTTTATTCAACACAATTTAAACGTGTAACAAAGCCGAGAACAGATGCCTAGACTGTAGTGTTTTCTTCCGTAGTTTTTTTTTTTTTTTTCTATAAAAGTGATGTTTGTCATTTGCAGACTGTGCCACTCACCCTACACATAGTTCCACAGCCAGCACAAACAGCATGCTTTAAGGTAACTACATCATTTCACCCTGAGATTTCCTTTGCTTCAGTTGCTCCCAATACCATAACAATTGAGTGGAACTCAGAAGATGCAGTGCTTTGTGACTGTGATTTGTCTGGTATATTCAGAATGCCAGCAGCTGTCTCTGCTATCCCCAGGATGCTGTTGGCAGAGAGCTGAAATGAGTTTTGCAATACATTTTCAGTAACCTGAATTCCTGGAGCAAAATAGGTGAAAATAAATGAAGCTGAAGACATACAATGAATTCCTATGGAAAAAGAATCAGTGTGTGTGTAGTCAGACAGCTGTGTCGTTGTGATGAGTCCAATTAACCCCTTCACCTGCAGGAAACATTTTTATGGCATGATTTATATGAGATGTATAAAACAAAATCAGCAACCAACTTTTATAGGCATTTGAGGTACCAGTTCAGATGTGATAAAACAATGTATAACAACTGTGTAAGTTTGTATACCCTAGAACAATTGTATGAATGATTCAACTACAACTAAGCTAACGGAGTAAGACATTAATAGGCAACTTTCTCACGTTAGTGCTGTACAGAAATACCCACATTTTTTACATCTGCAAAACAAAAATGTTCTGTTAACATTTCCAGTAATTTATTAGGGTTTTTAGATACAGCTTCAATTAATATAAAGGCTACACCGCGAAACGTAATCTTGAAACCAAAGCTAAATGTGCAATGACAGAAGAAGAACACGGAATGATGTATACGGTTATTGGGTATCCATTATTTTAATGAAAGGGACAATAAGATCAGACAGATAATTGGTTCTTATATGTTGTAGTCAACTTTTCTTTCTTTATTCTAGGAGGATTAACAAGGAAACATGAGAGTCCAGGGGTTAGCAAGGAAACAGAAGTATCTAGGCTTTCAGATGATAATATATCTATTATGCCCTCTGTGAGCAGAGTAGTATATTTCAAAAAATTTAATGCCAGGGTACATCATTCCTCTCTCCATTTAGAAGTGATCTTGTGGTGGAGATATTAGCATTTTCCTTTTGACTACAGTACAGTTAAAGTAATGTTACAGCCCTTAACCCTTTAAGTGACAAAGAGCCAGTGGAACCCGAGTGTCACATGCCCTCCAGCATGTCGCGATCACATGATTTCAAAGATGAAGCGGAAGAGTAGGCGTCCCCAGCATCTGTTCCTCTTCCAGTCCGATTATGTTCAGTAAACGAAAAAAATGCCCATTATGTGGCTGCTATCTCATTGGTCCCCAGAGTTCCAGGTTTCAGGATGTGGAAGTCACGTCATGCGGCATTCAAAAGATTAAATCAACAGGGGTTAAATCTCTAGGAGGGGGGGTGGGGGTTGGCAGATTTTTTATATATCATAACATAATCCCATTTTGCCATTTCCAGGGATATTTATTTTATTTTTATTTTTTTTCTAGGTGATGCTTTGTTCAGTAGATATGAGCAGTTGAAATATTCCGTGTCTGGGATGTCAAAATGGATGTTTCCCCAGAGTCCAGTCCAGTTCTAGGTTACCATGGTAACCTCAGAAGCTAATAATTAAAAATTAAAAAAGCATTAAGATTTTTTTTTTTTTTTAAAGCAGGACATGCTCAGTGGACAAGATACTGCTGGCACTATTTGAGAAACCCATACAGGCATCTGCAATGGGCGAGATTGCTGCTTTAATGGAAAGAAAGAGCATGAAAGTGATTCTTCATATTTTTAAGAGCTTTACAAAAATGATTATCAGCACAGCTTTGTGCTGTAGGTTTAAGGGGAATCACTAGTATAAATGAATACAGTACTGTGCATAGTGAAACAATATACTAAATCCAATGCAAATGTTTAGCAATCAATTCTTAACATATCAAAGGGCCACATTAATTTCTAATTAATTTGCCAAATGGGATCAAATAAAGCCTAACTGTACGTGTTATGTTATGAATGACATTGACTAGTACTGGTAACAAAGTTTCCTTCGTATCATTAAAAGGTTTAAGAGGCAGTAAAAGAATGTTTGGCACCGTTTCTAATCGTTGGGAGCGAGACAAGTTATTTGAACCTCATCTTCTCCAGTGAGGCCATGCAGTGCAAAAGGGTTATGATTTAGTTAGCGCACTAATAACTCATACAAACTTCAATCTTTTGTGTATTGTACATCTGTTTTGTTTTTTTTATTTATTAAGAATACCAAGGGGTATTCATACTGTACAAGGGGTAGGATAAGAATAATTCATTTAAAGTTCAAATGCAAGATGAGGTCAGGATCAGGAATGAAATGTTACTGCATAGTGAGTATTTCAGGATGAATCTGTAGTTTGAGCATCATTTTATGATACATTTTCTATTTTGTTGTCAGGGGAAGCATGATGGGTGACATACGACTGATCACAGTGTTTTGGTGCAATGTTCTGCGATGGGCTTTTCATAGAAATTAGCTGACAATGTCATGAGTATACAAGTAAATTTATAACCTTCATACGGGGCTGACATTCCCAGAGCAATTTCCAATCACTTGGGCTTTTTATTAGGTTTATTGCTCTTTTATTGTTCAGTGGAGTGT
This sequence comes from Ascaphus truei, assembly GCA_036426205.1. Taxonomy (NCBI): domain Eukaryota; kingdom Metazoa; phylum Chordata; class Amphibia; order Anura; family Ascaphidae; genus Ascaphus; species Ascaphus truei. The sequence goes on along the minus strand of WSYH01011888.1, from coordinate 8,347 downwards.
AAGCAGAGATTACAAATAAATGTAAGTTTCTTGGTTGGGAAACCAATGCTGCTCAATTTAAAGGAGTCAATTGGAGAAAAGCAAATGTCAATTTGAATTATTGGTGATATAGATGGCCACATATTGACATTCCTTGTCTACTGCCCTGATGTTGACACACAGTTTCTGTTACCATTAATACAAACGTGGACCAGAAAGCAAGGTATCACTCATGTAAAGCTCAGCTTGTATTGAAAAAGCTATAAACTTTTTTCTACTGAAACATTTTTATTTTCCCCTCTCAGTCTTCAAAAGTCTCTGTTCTGTACCTGCTAACAAAATGGTCTAAAATATATCAAAGTAGCAGTTCACATGAGGGGTAATATAAATTTATTTCAAGTCAGGCCTGCCACCTAAACTACATTTGTACCTGTTGTTGCATAGTGATTAATTGTGTTGAAAATGTAGTGACACAATAAGTATCACAGAAGAATTATAATGTACTTATTCCAATAAATGTGGGATTCTGTAGGTGCTTATAGTTAACAGGGAAAGTATGCAGCAACAGTTCCAGAATAGTGCCGATCAGTGTTCAAACACCCAGCGCCTCTTTGAAAATCACATTGAGGTGTCATAATGCTTTTAATATTTGTAGTGATGTGTGTACAATTTATTAGGCCCAACCCTATTAAGTTTAACATCTACATTTTCGTGCCAGACACATAGAAAATTTCATCAATAATTATGGGAATCTGGCACTACAATTCAAAGGGGATTCATCCTTTTCAAAGACGGCTTAAAAATTGGCCATTTGTGTGATTAGCATGGAAACGGCATTTTGTACAATATAAAAACATTGATATATATTTTAAGCCTCTAAGTGGAACTGAGACTTTAATATATTAAAAAGCAGAAGTTGTTTAATGCTCCGGCTGTATCTTCTCCCAGCATGGAGCTAATGGAGAATACAATTGATCTATACTCTGTTAATGGTACGCAGCAGAGAGGAGCCCAGAACAAAGCTTTAAACAATGAAGTTCTTAAATATTGTACAGCCTCTGCTTACTACTTCAAGCATTGATTTTACATAGAACAAATTATAGGCAGCCTTCTATCAACAACTGGACTACAAACAGAGTCTCTCATGGTCTTTAAAGATGCGGTTCCACTTATAAGGTCCTGCACAAAATATTTTGTACAAATTGCATATACTTTACTTTAGCTTCTGAATCACACACCTCACTGGGCAATAGTCCAGTCATTTTCTATTCTGCAGAAATGTTGATATAACGCTTTTTTGTACATTGCATTTCTCAGCCCTGATCATTGCACCATTGGAATTGCCGCTGCATTTGTGCCTAATGTGAGACGAACTAGGGTCAAAAGAAGCATTCATTCGAAATGCAAGGATATCTGTTATTGTGCTTTTTACATAGGGTACAATATTGTTCCGCTGGTAATGTGCATCGTAATTAAGCTGGTAAACATATCTCACCGTCTCATATAAAACATGGTCAAGAAAGTGGTTTCATTTCACTACAACCCCAATGTCCGTTGCTACATAAGATTATAAGTTTAGCAAGTGAAGTGCTCAGAACAAGAGATCTGCAACATTTTTGCTGAAGTTCACAAAAAGACAAAATTTGTCCTTTAAAAAAAAAATGAAAGCTTGCAAAATAATTTTAACAGGTCACGATCCTTTAAATACTGCAATTTTCACAAAGTTCTGCCGGAGATTGGCAAAAATGTTGAGTACAGTGAACAAAATGTTGCAAAAACTTGAAAGCTGAGAGAAATTCCCCACAAAAATATGTGAAGCAAATTTTCATCTCTACTCAGAACTTTCTCACATCCTTCCTTTCCTAAAATATCTGTAGCATGTCCTAAACATATATTTCCCTTCCTTTATCCTCCAGAGACTGAGCATAGTCATCTATAATTTTGGAAGAGATCCCAACCAGTGGACCAGATAATCAGACTTCGTGCATGTAATGATACATTTTGTTCGACAAGTTATTAAAAGAATGTCGATACCCTGTGGCAAACTTTAACAACATATGTGTTTCCTCATTCTGATGTATTGCAGTATATTTTTTGCAAATTATCTCCCTCATTTGCCTTCACAAAATTCCTAGATTTCATCATTTACTATTTTTCTACTGTCATTTATAAATAACAGTATTTGTGCTGTCATGTCGAATTAGATAAACGTGTAAAGAGGAGACATTTAAAATCCAAACAATGTAAGTATACATAAAACATAAAATGACATGCATCTCTTAATTTCCATGGGAAAATATGTAGGCTGTAAATTAATAGGATCCTGATGTCTTTTCAACAACGCAGAAAAAAGCAGCTCATCTACTGACATCATCAATGTCTCTTAAGAAAATCACAGTGCAGTACTCAGAGAGACGAACTCATTAGAGATTACATACAGTATCAAGCTTCAGATGTTTCTGTAGTTAAATTGACACTGAGGCAGACAGTACAGTACCTGTACATCTGTTAATGTCAATAAAATGACAGTAACCTTTTCACTCGATGGCTCTATTTTTTAAACAAAGCAATGGGAGGTGTTATGGAGAAGCTACAAACTGCATTCCTTTTAATACAGTGGATGGGATATAAAAATGTGGGATGTGGGGTATTGCACCCTGAATTGATCATATGCTGGTGGTATCTGCCATAGACTTGAATGAAAAAAATGATTCACTTCTTAATTTGAGTTTTTGCTATAATTTGTTACAAATCCAATACCAAAAGGAAAATCAATCAAGTTCCGGTAAAACCAAAGCGCAATTTTTAAAAAATAAAAGACCAAAAACCAAACCACTAGTAAAAGTGCCAAAGTGCCCACCTTCAGTTTCTAGTAGAGATTATGTATGCAGCTCTCAGAGGCCCATATTAAATAAAGAGTGCTATGCTTTAGCATGGCCTAACTTCCATTCAAATAGCAAATATGGACCAGAGAGCAATGGAGTAGATTGGAATAGAAGAGTAGGATTGTGATGATAGGGCTAGCTGGCATCACAAAACTGGGATGAAGCCAAGCTAGCTACCCCTAAATCTATGCAACTTGGCCACCTTTTGTAAGGCGTATTTTGGCCTAATGTATTTAATATCTGGGGAAGAACAGGGACTGTGTAAATGTATTTCCAGGTCTGTAAGAATCTATTTCAAAGCCTGAATTCGTTATTCCCTCTAAATGCAATCCCACAGTTTAGTGAATCAACATTGTTCTGTAATGTGCTTTGGGTGTCAGCCCTGCAAGAAAGCAAATTAGATATTCCATTGTTACTGTCATCTCTATGGAGAGGACTCTGTGATTTAATCAGCTGAGATTCCTGCAGAGACAATGGTTGGGAGCGTGGAGATGTTACAGACATTTGGTGAGAAAGAGTGAACAATCAGGGATGGGCTCTTAGCACGCCCTCTGGCTGTTGTGGCACCAACCTAATCCATGCTCTGATTGTTCAGCAGCCCCCTCCGATGTAAAGGATAGCCACAGAGGGCTATATCAGGGGTGCTGCTGATCATAGAATCAGATCTACCTTCAGAGAGCACCTAAGAGACTGAGAGATACTCTGGGAAAGAGTGTGGAGATTCCCTCAGAGGACCATCTGAGAGACTGAGAGACACTCTGGGAAATAGTGTGGAGATTCCCTCAGAGGACCATCTGAGAGACTGAGAGACACTCTGGGAAGGAGTGTGGAGATTCCCTCAGAGAGGCTAACAGCTGGAGAGATATCTCAGAGGGGCTGCTGCGTGATTGTGAAGGGAGCTTTGTGACAGGCTATGAATAATACACCACCAAATATATAACTGGGTTGAACTGAACGAGACTTAGATATGAAAAAATATAATTTATTCCTTGAAAAAGGTGAACACACGAGATATACAAATAACAGACAAAATATGGACACTTACTTAAAGGTTAGGACAAGAAAAGCCATCAGGATACAGGATGGGCCATTTCTTCCATAATTCAGTTTCAGATGAAGACATCACAGCAATACATGAAGATCATGAAGACACATGAAGACATTTGAGTAAGGGCTGACACTGGGTTAAATACCATTTCAAACCCATCTCTTAACCCTAGATGCCGAGTTCGCTAGAAAAAATCTCTTTGAAGCAAATTTTGGCTTCCATTGTAAGTGTGAAGTATCACACTTAAAAACACTCAGTTCCTTGGTTCCTGCCCCCAGTATAAACAATTAGGGCAGTTACCTTTTGATCACTGGCCTATGCTAATTCTTGCAGGATGCCCTTCCTGCCTTATTTAACATAGCAGATGGAGTCTGCATTTTTCAGAGCAGATCCAAAATTCCCATATACACTGTAAATAACTTCATAACTTCAGTTCAGTAGTACTTACTGGCATGCGAGTAATATTAATACATTCCGTCACGCATGACGCTCCCCATGAGACTAAATATTACCGTGTAGTACTAAAATTAAGAGAGATATTAATATCTGGCTCTTAGTACCGGCTAAACATCATGTGTCTGTAATCCTTATGTGCGAATCAGTCCCACGAATACACATATGTAGCTTTTAGCACGTTCAGCCGGGGACATCTCATAATATTCTTATATTTAATAAGGTCACTCATTCTGTAGCCCCTCTCCTAAATCAGGGGCGTTTGGCCAGTCAACCAAATGGAGTGTCTGGCAGGATACTATTGTTTGTAAGTGTGAGTTTTAACACTCACAAACCACTCCAGCTTCCTAAACATTTGGTCGCATTCCTTAGTAGGCAGGCATCTTTGAGGGTAACTTAAACAAAGGGCTAGAATCACTATTCAACTATTAACCCTTGCCCTCCCGGATGGATCCCAGTGTTTGTGTGGTGCCGTCACTGGAACAGAAACAATACATTTTTACAGGGGAATAAACAGTTTGATGGCTGAAGCAAGGCAAAATCACATTACTGGACCCCAGTCCAGTTAACCCCTTGCTTCCCAGGAGAGAGTAGAGGGTGGCCAAATTGGGTGTAACCCCTTTAATCCCAGGCCAAATCCCCTCTCTCTTGATAGTGATCAGCACTCTAAGATCCTGGACGAGAAGCGGACAGGGCAAGCCTTCTTGAAGCAGGCCCCTGCACCTAGCGAGGATAGAGTCTACTCCCCAGGTTCCCAGTTGGTATTGTATCTTGTTTTGTACATCTTTGTTTTGTCTGCTGGCTTGCCAGAATAAACCCCATTTTATTCAACAACTTTGTCCTCTCTGGTGCTAGTGATCCTGGTGGTTTCGGTGTAAAAGTACTGGTCTCCTGTGACAAGGATATTAGTGGGTGACCATAAATGTTTGATCACTAGACAAGCAATCACATGACTATGGTTCTGGAAGGTCTATGGTGCTGTAGACTTTCCAGCGCCAGAAAGGTTAAATAATAAGGTTAAATCAACAACAAAAATAACAAAGTGGGTCTAGAGTGCTTAATAGTAATAATAATAACTTTATTTCATATAGTGTGTTTCTCCCAATGGGACTCAAAGCGCTTCACAATTACAATATACTGTAGTGTGCAGGACGCAGCACATAGGAATGTTACAGACACTCCCTGCCAGATGAATTTACAATCTATGATTTTGTGCCAGAGAGTGACTTGCCAAGTTGACCATGCTTAATGAATGATCAAAGTGTATAAAACAATAAAATATTACAAAATACTTTGTATATATCAATGCTCATGTTAAAATTATTAAAACAATATCCTGCTAACAGTTTAACAGTTTTTAATGTGCTCAAATAATCCATTGACAAAAAGATATAACAAGACATTATATATATATACAGAAAAGAAATACACCTAGCGCAATCACACAGAGATTAATAAATGATATATTTACCACATATAGCAGAGGGTATAAACCCTAACAATCTAACTTTCCCTGACTCAGTCTGCTGCCAATAGGTCTACTGCTCCACAGGCTAGTAACGAAAGAATTCCAAAAGATTCTGATTATTTGTCATTGAGCAACACAGGAACACTTGGTAGCTGTTACGCTACGTTTTTACGTGGAGGACTAATTATTTTGGCAAACAGCGAGCTACGATTTGAAGAACGGAACTCTCGCGAGACTGAGTGACGTCATCACGTCATCACGTCCTGCGGAGGTACCGGACGAACGCAGAGGACGGGAGTTGCCGGAGTTGGAGAGGAGTTTTCATCTGAGGCCGTGACTGTCTACAACGGAGTACAACATAAGAACTTTTGAGCCCCAAAGTACCGTGAGTACTAAGAGCACATTAGGTGCAGTGAGAGACCTGAGAGGGCTCACTTAAACGGGGATTATATCCGGTCCTAGGAAACTGTGGGCACTATAAACAGTGCAAGTGCTGAGTGTGACGTCACTAGAGCCTACGGCCACTTGTACTATGTGTATACAACATCCCGCACCAGGATAACAACAGAGGTGTATATGGATATCGTTAGAGACTGTCAGAAGACCAGCAGAATATTATTAGCCCTTATGAGTGTGAGATACTCTGAATTCTCAACCGTTTTATGAGAACTCACAAAGTGTGAGTTTTTTACTTACTGTTATTGGATTATATTTTTTATTAAAACTGTGTTACACTATTTGTATGTTTCTTACCTTCCTTTCTACATGTAATGCAACGTACGAGATATTACTTGGCTGTGAAATAATAATTTTATTATTTATTAATTATAAAATAATTTTCAATTTTTTCCATTCTGGTTTACATCCGTCTATATACATAATTATATTCTTTTGGTATAGTTCATTTATATTAATGGAGTTTATTCTAGATGGCTGTTTGTTGTTTTTTGCTTTATTTTTATCATGTAGTGTATCAATGAGAGACTTGGGATTTATACTAATATATCACTGTATATACATGTATGTTATTTTATTGGTCTATATAGAATGATTTGTTGCCATATAAGGGTCTCCTTTTGCTAATGCTTTAATCATATATGTAACATGTTCAACAGGAGTCCATCTGCTGATGTCAGTGTTTATACATCAATCATGATGTTTTATTGCTGTGAGTTCCTATCATTGTTTATCATATAATTTGTTTTATATGTTTTTTAATTTATATAATTCCTCATGTGTATGTATGTGGTCTACCAATTACCCACATACACTTTCCTTGTTATGTGGTTTTAATATGGTTAATTATATGTGTAGTCGCTTTGTATATATACATTCATATATATCAGTTATTATACTGGCAGGTCTGACACGGTGGTGCTCATTGGCCCATCGCCAGTGCCATGGTTTTATGTTTGGGCACTGACGATTGGCCTCTGGCTGCTCCGGTGCCACTCCTCTTTGATTAGATGAGCCCTTAAATACCGAGCCCTCCCCCTAGTTGTCATTCCCTTTGAGAAAGTCACTGTCGTGACGAAACGCGTCAGGGCATGTTATCACGACACTACGTCATCACACAGTGCGCGCTTTACGGCCGGAGAGCGCATGGAGCTGATCTGAGGCTGAAAAATCTCTAATTGCACTGACGCCGAGAGACATTGTTTCAAAGCACCCGACCACTGCTGGATGTGAACCGGAGGGACAATCTACCATCTGATGTGTTCCAGGACGGTGTGGCCTTGTTGGTGGTGATTATATATATCACAAATTGCCTTTTTATCTTGTACCTTTGTGAGTGTTCTTAATCCCCTTGTCCTCTTTTTTATTGATTAAATGTACTGTTTTACACTATGGGACGTGCGCTCTCTGTTCTTCTCTTTCTATAGTCTTCCTGTTGGAATTGGTCATTCCTTCTGAGAGCAGCCGTGGATTCTTGAGCAGCATTTCCAATCACCATTATATTTCCACTGGACTTGTACTGGACTTGTATATATATATATATTTGCACGGTTTTTTATATATATATTTTATGTATATTTTTTTATATATATTTGTAACATTTTTTCACAATTTTTGTATTGCTAGATTGATATTTTGCTCAATATTATACACAATATTTGCACGGTTTAATTCATATTATTTTATACAATTTTTGTTTCACAAGTGGCGCTACTGAATTCTCCCCTATATATATATATCCTAGGTTATTTATGTTCAGTAAAACTGTAATCTATGAATGAATGAATGAATGAATGAATGAATGAATGAATGAATGAAGCTATGCTACAAAATGATAAAAGTTGCTTCAACATTATAGTCGCGTAAAGCAGCAACTTCAAAAACTCATAGTTGGCTACATTTGTATGCTTTCAAATTAAAAATTGGCCTGAAGCCTATGGAGCAGTCATAACTGAGAGAGATGAGGGAGTATATGTACTGAATGTGGGCTTCTTATTATCAAAAATATTTTAAGCTCATGTATATGGACAGTAGATCTATTTCTATAACTGTAGGAAT